>CM039087.1:35521567-35647657 GCA_022113865.1 Chimonanthus praecox
GCATAATGCACTTACATCTCATGCATGGCATGGGCGGGAAAATAAAGAAACCGGTGTCCATGCTTAGTCGGGGCGACCGAGAAGCAAACATGGGGATAGCCTGAGGTGCTATAACCGGAGTCCATGCTCCGTCGGGGCGACCGAGAAGCAAACATGGGGATAGTTCGATATGCTATAACCAGAGTCCATGCTCCGTCGGGGGGACCGAGAAGCAAACATGGGGACACCTTGACGAGGCCTTGACGTCAAGGGGGATATGACATTGTATGATGGTATGGATGATGGGTGGGACACATGACATAGGCACCCATGGCATGACATTCATTTTATGGATTTTATTATATTGTTATCAGTATGCTTGTTATCACTAATCTATGTGCTAGCCCTACTCGGAGTCCTACTGGGCGCGTTGTCTAACGCCCTACTTCTACCCTAGCTGATGACGCAGGAGACGGCGGAAACGGTGGACGCGACGGGAGCCAAGCTTAGGAGCTTGGGAAAGCGGCTACTTAGTTATCAAGTTTTATTTTGGAAATGTAATTTAAATAGCTTAGCTTGTCGGCATGTAATAATTTTAGATTTCTTGCTATGGTTTGGACTTTACCTTTGTATGTGATAATTTGAGGTAATTTAGTAATTAATGGTGTATCTTCCCTGCTATCTAAAACTGGTAGGATAGATTCTATTATAACCCCCGCTTTAATGTTTATTTTTCGCAAGCTTACTGCTACGTGTGAACCGTTCTTCATGGACTTAGTTCCACGCACACATAGGGTTGGCCAGTTAAGGGCCGGGCTTTAGAAGCTCGGACTTAACTCGCGTCGTGACGTCCGCGCCCTTTGTCAGTCTTTGTTTCAAAAAAAAAAAAAATAGACTTTGATTTTAGTGAAAAGGGGTGGACGTTACAGTTTAGGGGTTTAGAGTTTAGGTTTTAGGCTTAAGGGTTTAGGGTTTTAGGGTTTAGGGTTAAGGGTTTGAGGATTTTTGGGTTTACAGTAAAGGGTTTGAGGGTTTTAGGATTTAGTGTTTTCGGGGTTTTTGGGTTTTAGGGTTTAGTATTTAGGGTTTTAGGGTTTTAGGAATTAGGGTTTAGCATTTACGGTTAAGGGATTAGAGCTTTAAGGTTTCAGGGTTTACTAGGGTTTTAGGGTTTTATGGTTTCGGGTTTTAGGGTTTAGGGTTAAGGGTTTTAGGGTTTAAGGTTTAGGGTTAGGGTTTTAGGGTTTTAGGGTTTAGGGTTTAGGGTTTAGGGATCTAGGTTTGAGGGTTTTTGGTTTAGTGTTTAGGATTTTAGGGTTTTAGGGTTTTAGGATTTTAGGATTTACGGTTTAGTGTTTAGGGTTTAGGGTTTAGAATTTTAGGGTTTAGGGTTTACGGTTTTATAGTTTAGGGTTTTGGGTGTCGGGTTTAGGGTTTTAGGGTTAGGGTTTAGGACGCAGTGTTTTAGGGTTTCGGGTTTAGGGTTTTAAGGTTTTAGGATTTTAGGGTTTCGGGTTTTAGCGTTTTAGGGTTTAGGGTTAAGGGTTTTAGGATTTTTGGATTTAGGGTTTAGGGTTTTATAGTTCAGGGTTTAGGGTTTAGGGTTTAGGGTTTTAGGGTCTTAAGGTTTTAGGGTTTAGGGTTTTGGATGTAGTGTTTTAGGGTTTCGAGTTTAGGCTTTTAGGGTTTTAGGGTTTAGGATTTAGGGTTTAGGGTTTAAGTTTTAGGGTTTAGAGTTTTGGGTTAGGGTTTAGGGTTTTAAGATTTTATGGTATTAGAGTTTAGAGTTTAGGGTTTAGAGTTTAGTATTTAGGATTTAGGGTTAAAGGTTTTAGGGTTTTAGGTTGAGGGTTTAGGGGTTTAGGTGTTTATAGTTTAAATCCCTAAAACCCTAAACCCTAGTTAAAACCCTAAAACCCTAAACCCTAAACCCCAAACCTCTAAAACCCTAAACCCTGAAATCCTAAAACTGTAAACCCTAAACTCTAAATCCTAACACCGAAACCCTAAACCCTAAGACCCTAAAACCAAAAACCGTAAATCCCTTAAAACAATAAAACCCTAAACCTTAAACCCTAAAACCCTAAACCCCTAAAACCCTAAGCCCTAAAACCCAAAAACCCTAAACCCTAACCCTAAACCCCTAAAACCCTAAATCCCTAAACCTTAAACCCTAAAACCCTATAACCCTAAAGCCTAAACCCTAAACCCTAAAACCCTAAGACCATAAAACTCTTAACCCTAAAACCCTAAAACCCAAAACCCTAAACACAAAATCATTATAACCCTAAACCTAAATCCAAAATGCTAAACCCTAAACCCTAAACCCTAAAACCCTAAACCCTATAACACTAAAACCCTAGACCTTAAACCCTAACCCTAAACACTAAACTCTAAACCCTAAAACCCTAAAACCCTTAAATCCTAAAATGCTAAAACCCTAAACCCTAAACCCAAGACCCTAAACCCCTAAAACCCAAAACCCAAAAACCGTAAATCCCTTAAAACAATAAAACCGTAAAACGTAAACCCTAAAACTCTAAACCCATAAAACCCTAAACCCTAAACCCCTAAAATCCTAAAACTCTAACCCTAAACACCTAAAACTCTAAACCCCTAAACCCTAAAACCCATAAAACACTAAACCCTAAAACTCTAAAACCCTAAATTCTAAACCCCGAACCCTAAACCCAAAACCCCTAAAACCCCAAACCTGAAAACCTTAAAACCCTATAACCCTAAATCCTAAATCCTAAACCCTAAAACCCTAAACCCTAAAATCCTAAAACCCTAAACCCTAAAGCCCTAAAACCCTAAACCCTATACCCTAAACCCTAAATCCCCAAAACCCTAAAACCCTAAACCCTAAAACCATAAAAGACTAAAACACTAAACCCTAAAATTCTGACACCCTAAATCCTAAACCCCAAACTCTAAGCGCCTAAAACCCTAAACCTTAAAACCCTATAACCCTAAACACTAAACCCTAAACCCTAAACTCTAAACCCGAAAACCCTGAAACCCTTAAACCTAAACTGTTAACCATAAACCCTAAAACCCTAAACCCTAAACCCTAAACCCTAACCCTAACCTTAAACCCTAAAACCCAAAGCCCTAAACCCCAACACACTAAACCCCTTAATCCCTAAAACCCTAAGCCCTCAAAACTAAAACCCTAAAAACCTAAAACCCTAAGCCTCCAAAACCCTAACCCTAAACCCTAAACCCTAAACCCTAAACCCTAAAACACTAAAACCCTAAACCCCTAAGCCATAAAAACCTAAAATCCTAAAACACTAAACCCTAAAGCCTAAAATCCTAAAACCCTAAACCCTAAAACACTAAAACCCATAAATCCAAAAATCCTAAAACCCTAAACCCTAAACCCAAAACTCCAAAACCCTAAAACCAAAAACCCAAAAACCGTTAATCCCTTAAAACAATAAAACCCTAAACCGTAAACCCGAAAACTCTAAACTCATAAAACCCTAAACCCCTAAAATCCTAAAACCCTAACCCTAAACCCCTAAAACTCTAAACCCCTAAACACTAGAATCCATAAAACACTAAACTCTAAAATTCTAAAACCCTAAACTCTAAACCCCGAAACCTAAATCCTAAACCCCTAAAACCCCAAACCCGCAAACCCTATAACCCTAAAACCTAAACCCTAAACCCTAAAACCCTAAAACCCTAAACCCTAAACCCCTAAACCCTAAAACACTAAAACCCTAAACCCCTAAGCCATAAAAACCTAAAATCCTAAAACACTAAACCCTAAAGCCTAAAATCCTAAAACCCTAAACCCTAAAACACTAAAACCCATAAATCCAAAAATCCTAAAACCCTAAACCCTAAACCCAAAACTCCAAAACCCTAAAACCAAAAACCCAAAAACCGTTAATCCCTTAAAACAATAAAACCCTAAACCGTAAACCCGAAAACTCTAAACTCATAAAACCCTAAACCCCTAAAATCCTAAAACCCTAACCCTAAACCCCTAAAACTCTAAACCCCTAAACACTAGAATCCATAAAAACTAAACTCTAAAATTCTAAAACCCTAAACTCTAAACCCCGAAACCTAAATCCTAAACCCCTAAAACCCCAAACCCGCAAACCCTATAACCCTAAACCTAAACCCTAAACCCTAAAACCCTAAACCCTAAAACCCTAAACCCTAAACCCTAAAACCCTAAAACCCTAAACCCTAACCCTAAAAACCTAAAACCTAAAACACTAAACCCTAAACCTAAAATCCTAAAACCCTAACCCTAAAACACTAAAACCCTAAATCCAAAATCCTAAAACCCTAAACCCTAAACCCAAAACCCAAAACCCTAAAACCCAAAACCCAAAAACCTAATCCCTAAAACAAAACCCTAAACCTAAACCCGAAAACTAAACCATAAAACCCTAAACCCCTAAAACCCTAAAACCCTAACCCTAAACCCCTAAAACCCTAAACCCCTAAACACAAAAATCCATAAAACACTAAACCTAAAATTCTAAAACCCTAAAACTCTAAACCCCGAAACCTAAATCCTAAACCCCTAAAACCCCAAACCCGCAAACCCTATAACCCTAAAACCTAAACCCTAAACCCTAAAACCCTAAAATCCTAAAACCCTAAACTGTAAACCCTAAACCCCTAAAACCCTAAACCCTAAAACCCTAAAACCCTAAAACCCTAAGCCCTAAAACCATAAAACACTAAAACACTAAACCCTAAAACTCTAAAACCCTAAATCCTAAACCCCTAACGCTAAACCCCTAAAACCCTATAATTCTAAACACTAAACCCTAAACCCTAAACTCTAAAACCCGAAAACCCTGAAACCCTTAAACCTAAAACCCTAAAACCCTAAACCCTAACCCTAAGTGTAAAACCCTAAACCCCAAATCCCAAACCCTAACCCTAAGTGTAAAACCCTAAACACCAAATCCTAAACCCTAAACCCCTAAAACCCATAAACCGCCCACCCTTAAACCTAAACCGTTAACACAAAACCCAAAAACCCTAAGCCCTAAACAGTAAACCCTAAACCCTAACCCTAAATCCTAAACCCTAAAATCCAAAAACCCTAAACCCTAAAACACTAAATCCCTAAAACCCTAAATCCTAAAACCTAAAACCCTAAAACCCTAAACCCTAAAACCCTAAAACCTAAACACCTAAAACCCTACACCCTATAACTCCAAAACCCTATAACCCTAAACCCTAAAATCCTAAAACCCTAAACCCTAAACCCTAAACCCTAAAACCCTAAAACCCTAACCCCGAAGCCTTAAACCCTAAAACACTAAAACCCCAAACCCTAAATCCTAAAAGCTAAACCCTAAAACCCTGTACCCCTAAACCCTAACCCCTAAACCCTAAACCCTAAACCCCTAAACCCTAAACCCTAAATCCTAAGCCCTAAACCCTAACCCTAAACCCTGCAACCCTTAAAAACTAAAACCCTAAACCGTAAACCCTAAACCCTAAAACCTTAAAACCCCAAACCCTAAATCCTAAACGCTAAACCCTAAACCCTAAAACCCTAAACCCAAAACCCTAAAACCCTAAACCCTAAAACCCTAAACCCCAAAACCCTGTAACCCTAAAACCCTAAAACCCTAAAACCCTAAAACCTAAACCCAAAAACCCGAAAACCATAAACCCATAAAACACTAAACCCTATGTCCTAAACCCTAAACCCTAGACAATAAACCGAAATCCCTTAAACCCCAAACACTAGACCCTAAAAGTTAAAACCCTAAAACCCTAAACCACTAAAACCCGAAACCCTAAACCCGTAAAACCCTAAGCCCTAAACCCTAAACACTAAAACCGAAAACAATAAAACCCTAATACCCAAAAACCATAGAGCCTAAACACAAAAACCCTAAACCCTAACACCCTAAAGCCTTAACACTAAACCCTAAAACCTTAAACCCTAAAACCCTAAAATTTTAAAACCCTAAACCCTAAATCCTAAACCCTAAATCCTAAACCCTAAACCCTAAACCCTAAAACCCTAAAACCTAAAACCCTAAAATCCTAAACCCTGAACCCTAAACCCTAAAACCCTCAACCCCTAAACCCTAAACCCTAAACCCTAAAACCTAAACCTAAACGCTAAATCCTAAAACCCTAAACCTTAAAACCCTAAAACCCTAAAACACTAAAACCAAAAAATCTAAAACCCTAAACCCTCAAAACTAAAACCGAAAAACCCTAAACCCTAAACCCTAACCCTAAAACCTAAAAACCTAAAATCCCAAACCCTCAAAACTAAAACCGTAAAACCCTAAACCCTAAACCCTAAACCCTAACCCAAAAACCTAAGCCCTAAACCCTCAAAAATAAAATCCAAAAACCCTAAACCCTAACCGTAAACCTAAGCCCTAAACCCTAAATGCTAAAACCCTAAAACTCTAAAACCCGAAACCCCTAAATCCAAAAACCCTACAACCCTAAAACACTAAACCCGAAACCCAAAAATCCTAGAACCCTAAACCCTTAACACTAAACCCTAAGACCCTAAAACCCTCAAGCCCTAAAAACACAAAACACTAAACCCTAAAACTCTAAAGGCCTAAACCCTAAACCACAAATCCTAAACCCTAAACCCCTAAAACCCTAAACCCTAAAACCCTAAAACCCTATAACCCTAAACCCCTAAACCCTAAAATCCTAGAACCCTAAACCCTAAACACAAAACCCTAAAACCCTAAGACCCTCAAACCATAAAACCATAAAACACTAAACCCTAAAACTCTAAAACTCTAAAACCCTAAACCCTAAACCCCAAATCCTAAACCCTAAACCTCTAAAACCCCAAACCCTAAAACCCTAAAACCCTATAACCCTAAACCCTAAACCCTAAACCCTAAAACCCTAAAACCCTAAAACCCTAAACCCCTAAACCCTAAAACCCTAAAACCCCTAAACCCCTAAACCCTAAAACCCTAAAACCCTATAACCCTAAACCCTAAACCCTAAAACCCTAAAATCCTAAAACCCTTAAACCTCAAACCCTAAAACCCTAAACCCTAACCCTAGGTGTAAAACCCTAAACCCTAAATCCTTAACCCTAAACCCCTAAAACCCTAAAATCGCCAACCCTTAAACCTAAACCCTTAACCCTAAACCCTAAAACCCTAAACCCTAAAACCCTAAACCCTAAACGCTAACCCTAAACCCTAAACCCTAAAACCCTAAGACCTAAAACATAAAACCCTAAAACCGTAAACCCACAAAACCTAAACGCTAAACGGTAAACCCATAAAACCTTAAAAGCTAAACCCTAAAATCCTATAACCCTGTGACCCTAAACTCTAAACCCTAAAATACTAAAACCCAAAAATTCTAAACCCTAAACCCTAAACCCTAAACCCTAAAACCCTAAACCCCCAAAAACCCTAAACCTTAAAAACCTTAAAACCCTAAATCCTAAACCCTAAACCCTAAACCCCTAAACCCTAAAACCCTAAACCCCCTAAAACCCTCAACGCTAAAACCCTAAACCCTAAATCCCAAACCCTAAGCCCTAAACCCTAAACCCTAAACCCAAAAGCCCTAAACCCTAAAAGCCTAAACCCTAAACCCGAAACCCTAACCCCTAAACCCTAAACCCTAAAACCCCAAAATCATAAGACCTAAAACATAAAACCCTAAAACCGTAAACCCACAAAACCTAAACGCTAAACGGTAAACCCACAGAACCCTAAAAGCTAAACCCTAAAACCCTAAAATCCTACAACCCTGTGACCCTAAACCCCAAAACCCTAAAACCCAAAAATTCAAAACCCTAAACCCTAAAACCTTAAACCCCCAAAAATCCTAAACCCTAAACCCTAAAACCCTAAAACCCAAAAATTCTAAACCCTAAACCCTAAACCCCTAAATCCAAAAACCCTAAACCCAGTAAAACCCTAAACCCTAAAACCCGAAAACCCAAAACCCTAAATCCTAAAATCTAAACCCTAAACCCTAAACCCATAAACCCTAAAACCCTAAACCCCCTAAAACCCTCAACGCTAAAACCCTTAAACCCATAAACCCTAAAACCCTAAACCCCCCAAAACCCTCAACGCTAAAACCCTAAAACCCTAAACCCTAAATCCTCAACCCTAAGCCCTATAACCCCAAACCCTATAACCCCAAAAACCCTAAACCCCCTAAAACCCTAAACCCTAAAACCCTAAAACCCGAAACCCTAAACCTTACACCCTAAACCCTAAACCCAAAAACTCTAAACTCTAAAGCCGAAACCCTAAAATCGTAAACCCTAAACCCTAAACCCTAAACCCTAAACCCAAAAACCCTAAACCCCTAAAATCCTAAACCTTAATCCCTAAACCCGAAAATCCTAAAACCCTAAAACCCTAAACCTTGAAACCCTAAACCCCTAAACCCTAAAACACTAAAACCCTAAACCCTAAAGCCGTAAACCCTAAACCCTGAACCCCTAAAACCCTTAAACCTTAAAACCCCAAAACCATAAACCCTAAACCCTAAACCCTAAACCCAAAAACCTTAAACCCCTAAAACCCTAAACCCAAGAACCCTAAAATCCTAAACCCTAAACCCCTAAACCCCTAAACCGTAAACCCATAAAACCCTAAACCCTAACCCTAAACACTAAACCCTAGACCCTAAAACCCTAAAACCATTAAACCCTAAAACTCTCAAACCCTAAACCCTAAACCCTATGCACAAAACCCTAAACACCTAAAACCATAAACCCAAAAACCGTAAATCCCTTTAAACAATAGAACCATAAACCCTAAACCCCTAAAAACCTTAACCCTAAAACCCTAAATCCTAAACCTTAATCCTAAACCCTAAACCATAAACCCTAAACCCTAAAACCCTAAGACCCTAAAACCCTAAAACCCTGAACCCTAAACCCTAAAACCCTAAACCCTAAACCCTAACCCTAAACACTAAACCCTAGACCCTAAAACCCTAAAACCCTTAAACCCTAAAACTCTAAAACCCTTAAACCCTAAACCCTATGCACAAAACCCTAAACACCTAAAACCATAAACCCAAAAACCGTAGATCCCTTTAAACAATAGAACCATAAAACCTAAACCCCTAAAAACCTAAACCCTAAATCCTAAACCTTAATCCTAAATCCTAAACCCTAAACCCTAAACCCTAAAACCCTAAGTCCCTAAAACCCTAAAACCTAAAACCCTAAAACCCTAAACCCTAAACCCTAAACCCTAAAACCTAACCCTATACCCTAAACCCTAAATCCCTAAAACCCTAAAACACTAAAACAGTAAACCCTAAAATTCTGAAACCCTAAATCCTAAACCCCAAACCCTAAGCGCCTAAAACCCTAAACCCTAAAACCCTATAACCCTAAACACTAAACCCTAAATCCTAAACTCTAAACCTGAAAACCCTGAAACCCTTAAACCTAAACCGTTAACCATAAACACTAAAGCCCTAAACCCTAAACCCTAAACCCTAAACCCTAAACCCTAACCCTAAACCCTAAACCCCTAAACCCAAAAACACTAAACCCCTAAATCCCTAAAACCCTAAGCCCTCAAAACTAAAACCCTAAAACCTAAAACCCTAACCCTAAACCCTAAACCCTAAACCCTAAAACTCTAAAACCCTAAACCCCTAAACCATAAAAACCTAAAACCCTAAAACACTAAACCCTAAAGCCTAAATCCTAAAACCCTAAACCCTAAAACACTAAAACCCTTAAATCCTAAAATCCTAAAACCCTAAACCCTAAACCCTAAACTCCAAAACCCTAAAACCCAAAACCCAAAAACCGTAAATCCCTTAAAACAATAAAATCCTAAACCGTAAACCCGAACACTCTAAACCCATAAAACCCTAAACCCCTAAAATCCTAAAACCCTAACCCTAAACCCCTAAAACTCTAAACCCTTAAACACTAGAATCCATAAAATACTAAACTCTAAAATTCTAAAACCCTAAACTCTAAACCGCGAAACCTAAATCCGAAGCCCGTAAAACCCCAAACCTAAAATCCTAAAACCCTAAATCTATACCCTAAAACACTAAAACCCTAAACCCTAAACCCTAAATCCATGAAACCCTAAAACCCTAAGCCCTAAAACCATAAAACACTAAAACACTAAACCCTAAAACTCTAAAACCCTAAATCCTAAACCCCTAACGCTAAACCCCTAAAACCCTATAATCCTAAACACTAAACCCTAAACCCTAAACTCTAAAACCCGAAAACCCTGAAACACTTAAACCTAAAACCCTAAACCCTAACCCAAAGTGTAAAACCCTAAACCCCAAATCCTAAACGCTAACCCTAAGTGTAAAACCCTAAACACCAAATCCTAAACCCTAAACCCCTAAAACCCATAAACCGCCGACCCCTAAACCTAAACCGTTAACCCTAAACGAAAAAACCCTAAGCCCTAAACACTAAACCCTAAACCCTAACCCTAAATCCTAAACCCTAAAACCCAAAAATCCTAAACCCTAAAACACTAAACCCCAAAAACCCAAAACCCTAAACCCTAAAACCCTAAAACCCTAAACCCTAAACTCCAAATCCTAAACCCTAAACCCCTAAAACCCTAAACCTTATAATCCTAAAACCCTAAAACCCTAAAACCCTATAACCCTAAACTCCTAAACCTTAAAACCCAAACACCCTATAACCCTAAACCCTAAACCCTAAAACCCTAAAATCCTGAAACCCTTAAACGTCAAACACTAAAACCCTAAACCTAGGTGTAAAACCCTAAACCCTAAACCCCTAAAACCCTAAAACCGCCAACCCTTAAACCTAAACCCTTAACCCTAAACCCTAAAACCCTAAACCCAAAACCCTAACCCTAAACCCTAAAACCCGAAGACCTTAAACATAAAACCCTAAAACCGTAAACCCACAATACCTAAACGCAAAACGGTAAACACACAAAACCCTAAAGGCTAAACCCTAAAACCCTAAAATCCTAAAAACCTGTGACCCAAACCCTAAACAATAAAACCCTAAACCCTAAACCCTATAACAATAAAACTTAAACCCTAAACCCTAAACCCCCTAAAACCCTAAAACTCTAAAACCCTAAGCCATACAACCTAAACCCTAAACCCTAAACCCTAAACCCTAAACCCTAAACCCAAAAACCATAAACCCTAAACCTTAAGCCCAAAAACCCTAAAACCCTAAAAGCCTTAACCCTAAAACCCTCTAAACCATAAACCCTAAAACACTAAAACCCTAAACCCGAAATCCTAAATGCTAAACACTAAAACCTTATAACCTAAACCCTTAAACCCTGAACCCGTAAACCCAAGAACCCTAAAATCCTAAACCCTAACCCCTAAAACCCAAAACCCCTAAAACCCTAAGCCCTAAAACCCTAAAACCCTAAACTCTAAACCATAAACCCTAAAACTCTAAAACCCTAAACCCCTAAACGCTAAAACACTAAACCCTAACCACGAAACCCTAAAATACTAAAACCCTTAAATACTAAACCCTAAAACTCTAAAACCCTAAATCCTCAACCCCAAACCCTAAACCCTAAACCCCTAAAACCCTAAACCCTAATCTCTAAAAACCTATAACCCTAAACCCTAACCCTAAGTGTAAAACCCTAAACCCTAAACCCCTAAAACCCTAAAACCACCACCCTTAAACTTAAACCCTTAACCCTAAACCCTAAACCCTAAAACCCTTAACCCTGAAACCCTAAAACCCTAAATCCTAAACTCTAAAACACTAAAAACGTAAATCCGAGATCCTAAACCCTAAACCCAAACCATAAAACCCTAAAACCCTAAACCCTAAACCCTAAAGCCTAAACCGTAAACCTAAAACCCTAAACCCTAAAACCCTTAACCCTCAAACCCAAAAACCCTAAACCCTAAACCCTAAAACACTAAAACCCTAAACCCTAAATCCAAAAAAAAAAAAACCGTAAAACCCTAAAACGGACAACCCTTCAACCCAAACCCTAAACCCTAAACCCTAAACCCCAACCCTAAACCCTAAACCCTAAAACACTAAAACTCTAAACCCTAGATCCTAAACAAAATACCTGTAAAACCCTAAAACGGGCAACCCTTAACCCTAAACCCTAAACCCTAAACCCTTAAACCTAAACCCTTAACCCCAACCTCAACCCCTTAACCGCCAACCCTTAACCCCAACCCTAAACCCTAAACACTAAAACTCTAAAACCATAAACCCTAAAACACTAAACCCGTTAAACCCTAAACCCCAAAACCCTAAACCCTAGACCCTAAACCCTAAACCCTAAAACTCTAAAACCCTAAAACACTAAACCCCTTAAACCCCAAAACCTTAATACCCTAAACCCCTAAAACCCTAAACCCTAAGCTCTAAAAACCTATAACCCTAAACCCTAAACCCCTAAACCCTCAACCCTAAAACCCTAACCCCTAAAATCCTAAAACCCTAAACCCTAAAAGACTAAAACCCTAAACCCTAATACCTTAAACCCCTAAAGCCCTAAACCCTACCCTAAAACCCTAAACCCTAAACCCTAAACCCCAAACCTCTAAAATCCTAAACCCTAAAATTCTAAAACCCTAAACCCTAAACCCTAAATCCAAACCCCGAAACCCTATGCCCTAAAACCCTAAACCCAAAAACCGTAAATCCCTTAAAACAATAAAACCCTAAACCGTCAACCCTAAAACCCTAAACCCCTAAAACCCTAAAATCCTAAAACCTTAAAACCCTAACCCTAAACCCCTAAAACCCTAAACCCCTAAACCTTAAACCCTAAACCCAAAACCCAAAACCCAAAAACCCTGAAACACTTAACCCTCAAACCCTAAAGCACAAAACCCTAAATCCTAAACCCCAAAACACTAAAACCGAAACCCTAAACCTAAACCCTAACCCTAAAGTCTAAACCCTAAAACACTAAACCCTAACACTAGAACCTTAAAACCCAAGACTCTAAACCCTAATCCTGTACCCTAAAACCCTAAAATCCTACAACCCTAAACCCTTAAAACCCAAAACCCGAAAACCGTAAATCCCTTAAAACTATAACTCCCTAAAGTATAAACCCAAAAATCCTAAACCCCTAAAACCCTAAACCCTAAAACCCTAAAATCCAAAAATCCTAACCCTAATCCCCTAAAACCTAAAACCATAAAGTCATAAAATACTAAACCCTAAAACTCTAAGATGCTGAACCCCAAACCCTAAAACCTAAACCCCTAAAACCCTAAACCCGAAAACCCAAAAACCCTATAACCCTAAACCCTAAACCCTAAATCCTAAAACCCTAAAACCCTAAACCCTAAAATCCTAAAACCTTAAATCCTAAACCTTAAAACACTAAAACCCTAAACCCTAAACCCTAAATCCTAAACCCTACCCTAAAACCTAAGCCCTAAACCCTAAAGCCCTAAAATCCTAAAACCTAAAACTCTAAAACCCTAACCCCTAAACCCTAAAACCCAAAAACACTAAACCCTAAACCCTAAAATCCTAAAACCCTAAATGCTAAACACTTAACCCTAAAACCCGAAAACCATGAAACACTAAAACACTAAACCCTAAAACACTAAAACCCTAAATCCTAAACCCCAAACCCTAAACCCCTAAAACCTAAACCCTAAACCCTAAATCCTAAAACCTTAAAACCCTAAACCCTAAAATCCTAAAACCTTAAATCCTAAACCTTAAAACACTAAAACCCTAAACCCTAAACCCTAAATCCTAAACCCTAACCCTAAAACCTAAGCCCTAAACGCTAAAGCCCTAAAACCCTAAAACCTAAAACTCTAAAACCCTAAACCCCTAAACCCTAAAACCCAAAAACACTAAACCCGAAATCCTAAAATCCTAAAACCCTAAATGCTAAACACTTAACCCTAAAACCCGAAAACCATCAAACACTAAAACACTAAAACCCTAAACCCTAAACCCCTAAAACCCTAAATCCTAAAACCCTAAAACCCTAAAACCCTAAACACTAAACCCTAAACCCTAAACGCTAAAACCCGAAAACCCTAAAACCCTTAAACTTAAAACCGAAAAACCCTAACCCTAAGTATAAAATCCTAAACCCCAAATCCTAAACCGCCAACCCTTAAACCTCAACCGTTAACCCTAAACCCTAAAACCCTAAATCCTAAAACCCTAAAACCCTGTAACCCTAAAACCCTATAACCCAAAACCCCTAAAACACTAAAACCATAAACCCATAAAACACTAAACCCTAAAACCCAAAAATCCGAAAACCTTAAACCCTAAACCCTAAATCCTAAACCCTAAACCCTAACCCCAAAACCCTTAAACCCTAAACACTAAAACCCTAAACCCAAAACCCTAAAACCCCTACAACCCTAAACCCTAAACCCTAAAACCCTAAACCCAAAACCATAAAACAATAAAACCCTAAACCCAAAAACCCTGTAACCCTAAACCCAAAAACCCTAAAACCCTAAAACGCTAACCATAACCCATAAACCCATAAAACACTAAACCCTAAAATCCTAAAACCATAAACCCTTAACCCTAAATCCTAAACCCTAAACCCTAAACCCTAACTCAAAACCCAAAACCCTTAAACTCTTAACACTAAACCCTAAAACCTAAAACCGTAAAACCCAAAACCCCCTAAAACCGGAAACCCTAAACCCCTAAAACCCTAAACCCTAAACCCTAAAACACTAACATCCAAAACCATAAAACCCTAATACCCAAAAACCCTAGAGCCTAAACCCTAAAACCCTAAACCCTAAAACTAAACCCTAAACCCTAAACACTAAACCCTAAACCCTAAACCCTGAACCCTAAGCCCTAACCCCTAAAATCCTAAAACCCTAAACCCACAAAACCCCTAAAACCCTTAAACCCTAAAACCCTAAAAACCCGAAAATCCTAAAACCATAAAACCTAAACCTAAATCCTAAACCCTAAACACAAAATCCTAAACCCTAAAACAATTAAAACCTAAACACTACATCGTAAAACCAAAACCCCTAAAACCCTAAACCCCTAGAACCCCAAACCCTTAACCCCTAAAACACTAAACCCTAAACCCTAAACCCTAAACCCTAAACCCTAAACCCCAAAGCCCTAAACCCTAAAATCCTAAAACCCTAAACCCCTAAAAGCCTTAAATCCTAAAACCCTATAACCCTATAACCCTAAAACCCGAAAATCCTAAAACCATAAACCCAAAACCCTAAATCCTAAACCCTGAACCCAAAACCCTAAACCCTAAATAATAAACCCTAAACCCTGAACCCTCAAATCCTAAACCCTAAATCCTAAACCCTAAACCCTAAACCCTAAACCCTAAATGCTAAACCATAAACCCCCTAAAACCCTAAACCCTAAAACCCTAAACCCTACACCCTACACCCTAAACCCTACACCCTAAAATAGAAAACCCTAAACCCTAAACCCTAAAAACCCTAAACCCTAAACCCTTAACCCAAAAACCCTAAACCATAAACGCTAAACCCAATAACCCTAAAAAACCCTAACCCTAAAACCCTAAAACCCTAAACCCTAAACCCTAAAAAACTAAAACCCTAAACCCGTAATCCTAAACGCAAACCCTAAAACCTAAACTCCAAAACCCCAAAACCCTAAACCCTAAAACCCTAAACCCTCAACCCTAAACCCTAAACCCTAAACCCTAAAATCCTAAAACCCTGAACCCCTAAAACCCTTAAACCCATAAAACCCGAAAACCCTAAACCCTAAACCCTAAAAATTTAAACCCCTAAAACCCTAAACCCAAGAACACTAAAATCCTAAAATCCTAAACCCTTAACACTAAACCCTAGACCCTAAAACCCTAAAACCCTTAAACCCTAAAACTCTAAAACCCTAAACCCTAAACCCTAAACACAAACCCTAAACCCCTAAAACCCTAAACCCAAAAACCATAAATCCGTTAAAACAAAAAAAACATAAACCTTAAACCCTAAAACCCTAAACCCCTAAAAACCTAAACCCTAAAACCCTAAACCCTAAACCCTAAATTCTAAACCCTAAACTCTAAACCCTAAACCCTAAGACCCTAAAACCCTAAACCCTAAAATCCTAAAACCCTATAACCCTAAACCCTAAACCCTAAAACCCTATAACCCTATAACCCTAAATCCTAAAACCTTAAAAGCCTAAACCCCTAAACCTATAAACCTAAAACCCTAAACCCTCAAAACTAAAACCGTAAAACCCTAAGCCCTAAACCATAACCCTAACCCTAAAACCTAAAAACCTAAAGCCCTAAACCCACAAAAGTAACACTGTAAAACCCTAAACCCTAAACCCTAAACCCTAAACCCTAACCCTAAAACCTAAGCCCTAAACCCTCAATACTAAAACACTAAAACCCTAAACACTCAAAACTAAAACCGTAAAACCCTAAACGCTAAACCCAAAACCCTAACCCTAAAACCTAAAAACCTAAAACCCTAAACCCTAAAAACTAAAACCGTAAAACCCAAAACCCTAAATCCTAAACCTTAACCGTAAAACCTAAGCCCTAAACTCTCAAAACTAAAACCCTAAAACCCTAAACCCTAATCCCTAAACCCTAACCCTAAATCCTAAACCCTAAACCCCTAAAACCCTAAACCCTAAAACGCTAAAATCCTAAAACCCTATAATCCAAACTCCTAAACCCTAAAACCGTAAACCCCTAAACCCTAAAACCCTATAACCCTAAACCCTAAACACTAAAACCCTAAAATCCTGAAACACTTAAACCTCAAACCCTAAAACCCTAAACCCTAACCCTAGGTGTAAAACCCTAAACCCTAAATTCTTCACCCTAAAACCCTAAAATCCTAAAACCGCCAACCTTTAAACCTAAACCCTTAACCCTAAACCCTAAAACCCTAAACCCTAAACCCTAACCCTAAACCCTAAACCCTAGAACCCTAAAACCCTAAACCCTAAAACCCTAAACCCTAAACCCTAACCCTAAAACCTAAACCCTAAAACCCTAAAACCCTAAAACCCTAAGACCCTAAAACCCTAAGACCCTAAAACATGAAACCCTAAAACCGAAACTTACAAAACCCTAAAAGCTAAACCTAAAACCCTAAAATCCTATAACTCTGTAACCCTAAACCCTAAATTCTAAAACCCTAAACCCTAAACCCTAAAACATTAAAACCTAAACCCTCAATCCTAAACGCTAAACCCCTAAAACCCTAAAACCCTAAAACCCTAACACGGCCAACCCTTAAACCTAAACCCTAAATCCTAAATGCTAAACCCCTAAAACCCTAACACGGCCAACCCTTAAACCTAAACCCTACACCCCAAACCCTAAACTCTAAACCCTAAACCGTAAACCCTAAAACCCTTAACCCTAAAATCCTAAAATCCTAAATCCTAAACCCTAAAACACTAAAACCCTAAACCCTAAAACCCCTAACCCTAAACCCTAAACTGTAAAGCCTAAACACTAAAACCCTAACGCACTAAAACCCTTAACCCTAAAACCCTAAAACCCTAAAACCCTATAACAGTAAAACCAAAAAACCCTAAAACCCGAAAACCGTCAACCCTTAAACCTAAACCCTTTACCCTAAACCCAAAAACCCTAAACTCTAAACCCTAAACCCTAAACCCTAAAACCCTAAAACCCTACGACCCTGAAACATAAAACCCTAAAACCGTAAACCCACAAAACCCTAAAAGCTAAACGCTAAAACCATAAAACCCTCAAACCATAAAACCCTAGACCCTAAAACCCTAAAAACCCTATAACCCTATAACCCTAAACTATAAATCCTAAACCCTAAACCCTAAACCCTAAAACCCTAAAACCCTAAACTGCCAAACCGTAAACCTAAACCCTAATACCCTAAACCCTAAACCCAAAACCCTAAGCCTAAACCCTAAACCCTAAACCCTAAAGCCCTATAACCCTAAACCCTAAATCCCTAAACACTAAACCCTAAACCCCAAACCCTAAACCCTAAAACCCTAAACCCTACACCCCTAAAACCCTAAACCCTAAAAGCCTAAAACTCCAAACGCTAAACCCTAATAACTTAAACCACTAAAACCCCAAACCCTACCATAAAACACTAAAGCCCTAAAACCTAAACCCCAAAACCTTAAACCGCTAAAACCCTAAACCCTACTCTAAAACCCTAAAACCCTAAACCCTAAGCCCTAAGCCCCAAACCTCTAAAACCCTAAACCCTAAAATCCTAACATCCTAAACCCTAAACCCAAAATCCAAACCGCTAAAATCCTAAACCCTAAACCCTAAACCCAAAAACCGCAAATCCCTTAAAACAATAAAATCGTAAACCGTAAACCCTAAAACCTAAAACCCTAAAACCCTAAACCCTAAAACCCTAACCCTAAACCCCTAAAACCCTGAACCTTAAACCCGAAAACCCTGAAATCCTATAACCCTAAACCCTAAACCCTAAACCCTAAACCCAAAACCCTAAACCCAAAAACCCTAAAACCCTTAACCCTCAAACCCTAAAACCCTAAACACTAAAACCTAAACCCTAAACCTAAACCCTAACCCTAAAGCCTAAACCCTAAAACCCTAAAACCCTAAAACACTAAAACCTAAACCCTAACCCTAAAGCCTAAACCCTAAAACCCTAAAACCTAACACTAAAACCCTATAACCCTAGACCCTACACCCTAACCCTGTACCCTAAATACCTAAAACCCTAAATGTAATGGCCCGGAATTTTTAAATCAATATAAATGTGGATATTATTTATTTTAATGATGGAAATTGGAAATTTTATGGAATAAATGGTGAATGGATCAAAATATGGACAAAGGCCCAAGTATGGCCCAATGGACTATGGATTGGGTTTAAGTTTACTTAAAGGGTCAAAGATGGTCAATTGGGCCAAGAATGGTCAAATTGGGCCCAATACCCATTTGGGACCCAATGGATCAAGATGATGTAAGCTTTAAGGTAAATGGGTAAGATGAAAATGTAATTGGGCCATGGGCCCAATGGTGATCCAATTGGAATGAATTGAATGGGTTCAATTCACCTAAGTCAATTTGAAGTTGACCAAGGTGATGTGGTCAAGTGGGACCCACCTCCACCTCACCAAGTGAGGTGGCGTGTGGACCCAAGGTTTGGTGGGGCCGACCACCATGGTTGAATTGGTCAACCATGGGTGTATGCATAAAGGTAATTTAAGTAAGTGGGATTAAGTTCAAGTGGGAATTAATTAACTTAATCAAATAATCCAATTAATTAGTTAATTAAACTAAGCTAAAGTGGTGGTCAAAGAGGGGAGACCAAAACACCTCATTCCAAGCCTAAGAGAAGAAAAAACGTTGGCTAGGGTGTTGGGGTCAAAAAGCATATAAAATATCTATGGGTTGGTGGGAGAAGTAATGCAAGCTTTATCTTAACCAATCAAGAGGAGATAAGTTTTATCCTATTTTCTTATCTTTTCCATCTAACTCTCATTTCACTCTCCCCATTTTGCTCTGTCATGGCCGTCCCACCCTAGCAAGAGAAAGAAGAAGAAAAATTTGGAAAAAGAAGGAGAAGAGCTTAGGGAGGGGAAGAAGAGGTTGGCCCACCACCTCAAGGTAAAGACTTTGAGACACTTTTCCCATCTCCATCCTCTTCCCTCTCTCAATTCAAACCCTATTATGGCCGATCCTAAGATTGGAGGTTGTCACCATTGATCAAGCATCCTAGCCGATAAAATAAGGAGAGGAAGGAGAAAGGAGGCTAAGGAAGCCGACGGGAGTGGCAAAAGTCAGAGGAGGCGTCGGATTGTAAGTATTTTCTTAAACACGAAATTTTGGATTTTTAGGGTTTAAGATTTGGGATTCATTTTGTAAATTTAATGGTGGCCAAATGATTTTATGCCATGGATTTTAAATCCATCAATTTGAAGGATGGAAAGTGGACAAAACCCTAATGGGTAAATTAGGGCTAGGTTAAGGAAAAATAAATGGATTGAGTGCATTGTGTAATTAGGTATTAATCAAGCATGGAAGTGGGGGTTTTAAATGGATTAATGGACCATAGGGTTCGGCCATGTAGTATGGCCGAACCCCATGGTAAAAAGGGTTGATGAATCTAATTAGGGTTATGTAATTAATGTGTAAAATTTTTAGGGTTTTAAGGAATGGAGGACATTATGTAATGTAATTAAATTGATTAAGCAATGGATATATGTAAATATTTTTGGAAGTGAGGATTGGTGAAGGAATCAAAGGCCATAGGGTTTGGCCATGTAGTATGGCCGAACCCCATGGTAAATAATTGAGGAAATTTTAATGGGGTGTTAAGGTTAAAAATTTGAAGGATGAATTATGGTTTTAGGGTTTGATGATTAAATATTGGTAAATTGTTTTAAAGGGATGGTAAATGAAGAAATGCATGGGAGAAGTGCATGATGTTGATGGCCTTAACAATGGTAGATGATGGAGTATTTTAATTAGGTTTTGTAAAAATGGAAGCATGGAGAATGTTTTAGGGTTTTGATATGGTTAATGATTTAATGTAGGTAATGTTTGAGGAGGTTTATTATGATGGAATCCATGAATAAATGTGAAGGTTTTTATGGTAAAAAAGGGCACCAATGGAATAGTGGACCATGAACCATGGCTTCCGCCATGGTGTATGGCCGAACCCTATGGTGGTGAAGTGATGAAATTAATGGATATAGGGATATGGAAATTAATGGAGGAAATTGATGGACAAAGTGAACCTAATGTTGATTGTTGAGATGGAAAGGTGATTAAGGAATGATGAATCAAATGTAGGGTTTAGGTTCTCTCAATGGAGGGACTAATGATGAATCTAATGTGTAATCAAAGACCAAGGAAAATGGGGATTTGGTTAAGTTAAAAGGGGTTGATTGTTAATGAACCAATGGTAGATCATTTTGGCCTAAGACTAATGTGTAGGTATATGTTTAAATAAATGGACTTTAGGTTAAAATTAAATGGCTGATGTAAGTGATCTTGTGATATGGGTGATGGGTCAATTATGGACCCAAGAATGTGCCTAAGAATGATGACTTAATTATAAGTCGTTTTTAAGGACAAAGGTTAAAGTGTATGCATGTCAATTTATTAATGGGGATTAGATTAAGTAAATGATTATTTTTAATAATTTTTATGTCATGGTTGATGGGTCATGAATGGATCCAAGTCTATGATCAATTATGAACTTAGTTGGCCAAGGGTGAATGAGTCATTAACCATGGAGAAGAGGTAGTGGCAAAACCGTAATTAATGGCCAAATTCAAGAACTCCATGGGAGATGACCAAGGGCTTAGGGGCTCTAAGTATCAAGTCTATGTATGGTTAAATAAAACCTAGGATGGCTAATTTGTATTAAATTCACAAATTAAAGGGGTTTAATGGATTAAATGGGACCCACAAAACCTAAATGGTGACCGATTATTCATGTGGACTTGGAAATGATTAATGGGCTTGGAAATAGTTAGAAACATGGAGTAATTATTAATGTGTAATAAGGTACTGGACATCGTAAGCGGTGCGTGATCGGCGACCGGCTCTGTCGGAATGAAACGGAAGAAAGAACGCTAGTCGGTATTCGGTAGGATTCTAACCTTTTTGTAAGCCATGGATTGAGTGATGGTTTTCTTTGAATTATTTTGGAAATTATATGGTTTGTTTTAAGATTGGTTTTGAATTATGTATTATGGAGGGGTTCTTACTTGATTTATTCTGGTAAGCATATGAGTGGTTTAAAATGGGTTTTAAGGCTATGATGTGATTATTGAGGCTTTGCTTGATCTATTTTTGATAATCAAGTTATATGTTTTATTGATGGGATTTTTTAAATGTCATGGTTTGTTATTATATTCATTACATGGCATATGGCATCTACATCTCATGCATGGCATGGGAGGGATATGATAGGGGAAGGATGAAATGAAACCGGAGTCCATACTCCGTCTGGGTGACCGATAAAACAGACATGGAGATATTTTGATGTGTTTGATTTATCAGGGATGTTGTATGTAATTATGATACCTTGATGATGGTTCTTCCATCAAGGGACATGATGTGTGATTGTTTATACCTGGACGAAGTTTTGCCGTCCAGGGGGACGATGTGTGATTGTTAATACCTGGACGAGGTTTTGCCGTCCAGGGGGATGATTTGTGATTATTTATACCTGGACGAGGTTTTGCCGTCCAGAGGCATGATTTGTGATTATTTATATCTTGACGAGGTTTTGCCGTCAAGGGGATATGACAACATGATGGTATGGATGATGGGTGGGGTCCATAACACAGACACCCATGGCATAACATTCATTTTATGGCTTTTCGTTATAATATTATTTATATGCTTTGTTATCACTAATCCATGTTTAGCCCTAGTCGGAGTCCTACTGGGCGCGTGGTCTAACGCCCTACTTCTACCCTAGCTGATGACACAGGAAATGCTGGAGCAGAAGGACGAGACGGGAGCCAAGCTTAGGAGCTTGGAAAGGCGGACTAATTATTTTGTTTAAGTTTATTTTGGGAAATGTGTATTTGTATAGTTTTATTGCTATGATTTGGATTTTATTGTAGATATATGATGTTATGGCATTTTGGTAATTAAATGCTGAATCTTCCCTGCTATCTAAAAATTGTAGGTTAGCCTCTATTGTAATTTCCGCACTTAGGGTAGTATTCCTCGATCTTAATTCTGCGTGTGAACCGTTTTTCGGGGACTTCGTTCCACGCACACGTAGGGTTGGCCAGTTAAGGGCCGGGCTTTAGAGGCTCGGACTTAACTCGCGTCGTGACGTCCGCGCCATTTGTCATTTTAAAAAAAAAAATAGACTCTGATTTTCGGTGAAAAGGGGCGGGCGTTACACTAAAATCCTACAACCCTAAACCCTAAACACTAAACCCTTAAAACCGAAAACCGAAAAACCGTAAATCCCTTAAAACTATAACTCCCTAAACTATAAACTCTAAAATCCTAAACCCCTAAGACCCTAAACCTGAAAACCCGAAAATCGTAAAACACTAACCCTAATCCCCTAAAACCCTAAAACCATAAAGCCATAAAACACTAAACCCTAAAACTCTAAAACCCTAAACCCCAAACCCTGAAACCTCAAAAACCCTAAACCCGAAAACCCTAAAACCCTATAACCCTAAACCCTAAAACCCAAAAACCCTAAACCCTAAAATCCTAAAACCTTAAACCCTAGAACACTAAAACCCTAAACCCTAAACCCTAAACCCTAAACCCCAAACCCTAAACCCTAAAAACTAAAACACTAGAACCCTAAACCCAAAACCCAAAACCCAAAACCCTACCCCTAAAACCAAAGCCCTAAAGCCTAAAGCCCTAAAACCCTAAAACCTAAAACCCTAACACTCTAAAACCCTAAACCCCTAAACCCTAAACCCCAAAAACACTAAACCCTAAACCCTAAAATCCTGAAACCCTAAACGCTAAACACTTAACCCTAAAACCCGAAGACCATAAAACACTAAAACACTAAATCCTAAACCCTAAAACCCTAAACTCTAAAACCCGAAAACTCTGAAACCCTTAAACCTAAAACCCTAAACCGTAACCCTAAGTATAAAACTCTAAACCCCAAATCCTAAACCGCCAACCCTTAAACCTAAACTGTTAACCCCAAACCCTAAAACCCTAAACCCTAAATCCTAACCCTAAAACCTAAACCCTAAGACCCAAAAACCCTAAACCCTAAAACACTAAACCCCTAAATCCCTAAACCCTAAAACCATCAAACCTAAACATTAAGACCCTAAAACCCAAACACCCTATAACCCTAAACCCTAAACCCTTAACCTTAAAACCCTTAAACCCTAAACCCTAAACCCTAAAACAATAAAACCCTAAACCCTAAATCCTAAACCCTAAACCCCTAAAACCGTTAAACCGCCAACCACGAAACGTAAACCCAAAACCCTACAACCCTAAACCCTAAACCCTCAACCCTAAACCCTAACCCTAAGCCTAAACCCTCAACCCTTAAACCCTATAACCCTAAACCCTAAACCCAAAACCATAAACCCTAAACCTTAAATCCTTAACCCTAAAACCGCCAACCCTTAAACCTAAACCCTTAACCCTAAACCCTAAACCCTAACCCTAAACCGTAAACCCTAAAACCCTAAAACCCTAAGACCCTAAAACATAAAACCCTAAAACCCTACACCCACAAAACCTAAACGCTAAACGGGAAACCCACAAAACCCTAAAACCTAAACCCTAAAACCCTAAAATTATTAACCTTAAGCCCTCAACCCTAAAGCCTAATCCTAAAACCAAAACATACTAAAACCCTTAACCCTAAAACCCTAAAACCCTAAAACTCTAAACCCTAAACCCTAAAACAATAAAACCATAAAACCCTAAAACCGCCAACCCATAAACCTAAACCCTTAACCCTAAACCCTAAAACCCTAAACCCTAAACCCTAAACCCTAAACCCTAAACCCTAAACCCTAAAACCCTAAAAACACTAAGATCCTAAAACATAAAACCCTAAAAACTGTAAACCCACAAAACCCTAAACGCTAAACCACAAAACCATAAAACCCTAAATCCTAACCCTAAAATCTAAACCCTAAGACCCATAAACCCTAAACCCTAAAACACTAAACCCCTAAATCCCTAAACAATAAAACCATCAAACCTAAACATTAAGACCCTAAACCCTAACACCCTATAACCCTAAACCCTAAACCCTAAACCCATAACCCTAAAACCCTTAAACCCTAAAACAATAAAACCCTAAACCCTAAAACCCTAAATCCTAAACCCTAAACCCCTAAAACCGTTAAACCGCCAACCATGAAACCTAAAGCCAAAACCCTAAAACCCTAAACCTTAAACCCTAAACCCTAAGCCTAAACCCTAAACCCTAAACCCTAAGCCTAAACCCTCACCTTTAAACCCTATAACCCTAAACCCTAACCCAAAACCATAAACCCTAAACCTTAAATCCTTAACCCTAAACCCCTAAAACCCTAAAACCGCCAACCCTTAAACCTAAACCCTTAACCCTAAACCCTAAACCCTAAACCCTAACCCTAAACCGTAAACCCTAAAACCCTAAAACCCTAAGACCCTAAAACATAAAACCTTAAAACCGTAAACCCACAAAACCTAAATGCTAAATGGTAAACCCACAAAACCCTAAAACCTAAACCCTAAAAACCTAAAATCCTTAACCTTAAGCCCTAAACCCTAACGCCTAATTCCTAAAACCCAAACATACTAAAACCCTTAACCCTAAAACCCTAAAACCCTAAACCCTAAACCCTAAAACAATAAAACCATAAAACCCTAAAACCGCCAACCCATAAACCTAAACCCTAAAACCCTAAACCTTAAACCCTAAACCCTAAACCCTAATACCCTAAAACCCTAAGATCCTAAAACATAAAACCCTAAAACCATAAACCCACAAAACCCCAAACCCTAAACCACAAAACCATAAAACCCTAAAACCCTAAAACCCTAAACCCTAAAACCCTAAAAACCCTAAACCCTAAGCCCTAAACCCTAAACTCTAAAACCCTAAAACCGCCAACCCTTAAACACTAAACCCTAAACCCCAAAACCATAAACCCTAAACCCAAAACCCTAAGCCTAAACCCCAAACCCTAAACCCTAAAACCCTATAGCCCTAAACCCTAAACCCTAAAACCCTAAAATCTAACCCTTAGTGTAAAACCCTAAACCCTAAATCCTAAACCCTAAAACCCTAAAACCCTAAACCCAAAAACCCTTAACCTAAAACCCTAAAACCCTAAACCCTAAACCCTAAACGCTAAATCCTAAAACCCTAAATCGCTAAAACCCTAAAACGCTAAACCTTAAACCCTAAACCCTAAAATATAAACCCTTAACCCTAAACCCTAAGCCCTAAACCCTAAACCCTAAAACCCTAAAACCCTAACCCAAAAAACCCTGAACCCTAAACCCTAAAACCCTAAACCCTAAAACCTAAATGCAAAATCCCTAAAACCCTAAAACCCTGAACCCTAAACCCTAAACTATAAACCCTTAACCCTAAACCCTGAACCCTGAACCCTGAACCCTGAACCCTAAACCCTAAAACCCTAAAACCCTACAACCCTAAAACCCTAAACACTAAAACCCTAAAACCCTATAAACTAAAGCCTAAACCCTCGAAACTAAAACCCTAAAACCCTAAACCCTAAACCCTAACCCTAAAACCTAAGCTCTATGTTTAGGGTTTAGGGTTATGTTTAGGTTTCAGGGTTTACGGTTTTAGGGTTTAGGGTTTTAGGTGTTTAGGTTTTAGGGTTTCGGATTTTAGGGTTTAGGGTTTTCTGGTTTAGGGTTTAGAGTTTTAGGGTTTAGGGTTTTAGGGGTTCATGGTTTTAGGGTTTAGGGTATTCGGGTTTAGGGTTTAGGGTTTTAGGGGTTGAAGGGCTTACGGTTTAGGGTTTAGGGTTTAGGGGTCTAGGGTTCAAGGGGTATATGGTTTTAAGGTTAGGGTTTTGGGTTTCAGGGTTTACAAGGTTTAGTGTTTAGTGTTTACGTTTTAGGGTTTAGATTTTAGGCTTTAGGGTTTTAGGGTTGTAGGGGTTTAGGGCTTAGGGTTAGGGTTTTAGTGTTTTAGGGTTTTAGGGGTTTAGGGCTTAGGGTTTAGGGTTTTAGGATTTAGGGTTTAGGGTTTAGATTTAGGGGTTTTAGTGCTGTAGGGTTAAGGGTTTCAGGGTTTTAGGGTTTGGGGTTTCAGGGTTTTAGGTAATTAGGGTTAAGGTTTTAGGTTTTGGGTTTTAGGGTTTTAGGGATTTAGGGTTTTAGGGTTTAGGGTTTAGGGTTCTTGGGTTTTATGGTTTTAGGGTTTAGGATTTAGGGTTTAGGGTTTTAGGGTTTTAGGGTTTTATGAGTTTAGGTTTAGGGTTTAGTGTTTAGGTTTTAGGGTGTAGGTTTTAGGGTTTAGGGTTTTTGGGTTTTAGGAGTTTAGGGGTTAGGGTTTAGGGTTTTAGTGTTTTAGGGTTTTAGGGTGTTCGGATTTAGGGTTTAGGGTTAATGGTTTAGGGTTTAGGGTGAGGGTTTACGATTTAGGGTTTAGGGTTTTAGGGTGTAACGCTCCACCGTTTTTCACTAGCCGAAAACCAGAGTCTATTTTTTTTTTAAAAAATAAAGAGTGAGAGGGAGAGGACGTCACGACGCGAGCTAAGTCCGAGCTTCCAATACCCGGCCCTTAACTGGCCAACCATACGTGTGTGTGGACTAAGCCACTAAAACGGTTCACGTGTACTAAGGCTAAACTTGCGGAATTAAACATAATTGCGGAATTATAATAGAGTCTATCCTATCCAATTTTTAAATAGCAAGGAAGTCTATCACTTAATGATAATTACCTTAAGTTAAACTGTCCAAAGTAAAAATCCAAACCATAGCAAATAGTCTAACTTATTACAGTCCCAACAAGCTAATTATTCAAATTACATTGTCCATAAGTAAACTTAAATAAAATAGATCTAGCTCATCCAAACTCCTAAGCTTGACTCCGATCACGTCCTTCATTCCGTCCGTTTCCTGTGTCATCATCTAAGGTAGAAGTAGGGCGTTAGACAACGACCCAGTAGGTACTCCGGGTAGGGTCAACATATGGATTAGTATAACAAAAACACATAGATATAAATAAGAATCAAAACCATGCAAATCAATGCCATGCCATGGGTGTCATATGCCATGAGTCCCACCCATCATCCATATCACAATCACATAGTATTCCTCTCGATGGAAAATCCTCATCAAGGTATTGTCATGACTCCCCGCGAATGCCTTCTCGGTTGCCTCGAGCGGAGCGCGGACTCCGGTTCAAACATAGTATCCCTCTTGATGGATAATCTACATCAAGGTATCCCCACGAATGCCTTATCGGGAGCCCCGAACGGAGCGTGGACTCCAGTTATAATTCAATCATACATCCCTTGGAATCAGTGTAGATTCCTCCCCACGATTTTATTGGAAATCCGAATGGAGCGTGGACTCCCCTCATTTGATCCCACCCATGCCATGCATGAGATGCAAGTGCATGCATGCTATGTAAATAATAATAATCATAGCATTAAAATCCCATCATTGAAACATAGTACTTGATACCAAAATTAACATAGAAGTAAAATCATTCACATATACATATTCCATGGTTTTCAATAAGGTAGGAATCCAACCAATGTCCAAATACCGGGTCCTCGTGTTTCCGTCCAAAAATCGATCACCGATCGCGTCAAGCCAATCGTACACCGCTTGTGAAATCCCGTTATCTTATTACATATAAATAGATCAAACCAATGATCCATTTGATTTCCAACCGTGTTTAAGTCCACAAAATGCCTTAGTGGGGTTGGCCATACAACATGGCTGAACCTCACTCTCTTGGTTTTGGTCCCCTCTTTTTAGTCCTTTATCATTTTAATCAATGTGGGTCCAAGATCATTCCATCCTTTGATTTATTAAACCAATCACATAGGTTAATCGTTTTACATTAATAAAAACCCTAAGTCCATAAAACATTCTCCATGGGGTCCTGTAACGCCCGCCCCTTTCAACCGAAATCAGAGTCTATTTTTTTTTTTTTTGAAGTAAAGAGTGACAAAGGGCGCGGACGTCACGACTCGAGTTAAATCCGAGCTTTTATAGCCCGGCCCTTAACTGGCCAACCCTACGTGCGCGTGGAACGAAGTCCACGGAGAATGGTTCACATGTAGAAAGCAAGCTTCCGGAATACTAAATTAAGTGCGGAAATATAATAGAGCCTAATCCTAACAATTTCTAGATAGCAGGGAAGATTACATCATTCAATTTACTAAATTACTTCAAAATGATAATATCCGAAATAAAATCCAAACCATAGTAAGTAATCTAAATTATTACATTCTGACGAGTTAGCTATTCAAATTACATTTTCAAAATAAATTAAAAACTAAGTAGTCCATCTTCCCAAACTCCTAAGCTTGGCCTCCGTCTCGTCCTTCGTGTCCGGCATCTCCTGCGTCATCAGCTAGGGTAGAAGTAGGGCATTAGACAACGCGCCCATAGGATCCGAGTAGGGCTAACACATGGATTAGTGGTAACAAAACATATAGATAATATCATATCCAAAATGATGCAATTTGGTGCAATGTCATGCAATGGGTGTCCTATGTCATGAATCCCACCCATCATCCATACCATCATGCTGCTATATCCCCCTTGACGGAAAAACCTCGTCAAGATATAAACATTCACAAAGCATCCCCCTTGATGGCAAAACCTCGTCAAGATATAAACAATCACAAATCATTCCCCTTGACGGAAAAAACCTCGTCAAGGTGTAAACAATCACAAATCATCCCCCTTGACGGGAAAGCCTCGTCAAGGTGTCCCCATGCTTGCTTCTCGGTCGCCCCGACGGAGCATGGACTCCGGTTATATCTCATAATATCCCTCTTGATGGATGGAACACATCAAGATATCCCCATGTTTACTTCTCGGTCACCCCGACGGAGCATGGACTCCGGTTTCACTTCATCCTTCCCATACCATATCCCTCCCATATCATGCATGAGATGTAGATGCCATATGCCATGTAATATATATGATTATAGTCATAAAACCCATCTTAAAACCATTACATGATTACCAAAATAAATCAAAGGAAAACCATCACATAATACTTAATCCATGACCAAAATAAATCAAAGGAAAAACCATCACATAATACTTAATCCATGGCTTACAAAAAGGTAGGAATCCTACCGAATACCGACTAGCGTCCTTTTTCGTTTCCGTCCGATACCTTATTACATATTTATAATCAGTCCAGGTTTATCATATCTAAGTCCATTCTAAGCCTTAGTGGGGTTCGGCCATACACCATGGCCGAACCTCACTATGCAGTTTTGTGGGTCCCATTTAATCCATTAATTACTTCTAATTACATGAGTCTAAAAAAACTAGCCATACTAGGCTTTATTTAGCCATACATAATGTTATTACTTAGAATCCCTAAGCCCATGATCATCTCCCATGGTGTTCTTGAATTTGGTCATTATTTACGGTTTTGCCACTACCTCTTTTCCATGGTTAAATTCTCATTATATTCCCCCATTCTTGTGCTCATAATTGATCCATAGATTTGGATCCCTTAATGACTCCTTAGCTATGATGTAACATTATAAAAAATTAGCCACTTAATTACCCTAATCCCCATTCATTACCCACATGTATAACACCAAGCTTAATCTATAAACTTATCCACAAATGGGTCATGGGTTCGGCCATACACCATGGCCGAACCCATGATGTCTCATTAACCATGACATAGAAACATTAGAAATCAGCCACTTAATTAACCTAAACTCCATTCATTTAAAACATATACATACACATTAATCTTAGGCCAAAAATGATCTACAATTGGGTTCATTAAAAAATCAGCCTTTTTAACTTAACCAAATCCCCATTTTTCCTTGGTCTTTGGTTACACTTTAGATTCATCACAAGTCCCTCCATTGAGAGAACCTAAACCATACATTTAATTCATCATTCCTTAATCATATTTAAGTCCATTAACTTAGCCACATTCCATCATAACTATCAACATTAGGTTCACATTGGTCCATCAACACCACCAACATTTCCTATTTATTTTTCCATTCTTTTACATCCATCATCATTCCACATTCATCACCATAGGGTTCGGCCATACACCATGGCCGAACCCATGGTTCATGGTTCACTTTCATCCACCATTTTTGAGGCAATTGAAATCACCAATATCTCCCATGATTTTTCCTCATTTAGAATCCTTTCAGAATTACTATGTTTAATCATTTAACAACTTAAAACCCTAACTCATTCTTCATGCTTCCATTCTTATAAACCCTAATAAATAAATCAATCATCTACCATGGGGTTCGACCATACTACATGGCAGAACCCTATGGTCCATCAATCCATTCAAAACCCACACTTCCATGCTTAATTAACACCTAATGTCCTTTATACCTCCATTCATCTTTCTTAACCCTAATTTTCCCATTAGGGTTTTGTCCACTTCCCATCCTTCCATTGGATGGATTTGAGATCCAAGGCCCATGACAATTTGGCCATTATTTAAATCCAAGAAATGGACCCATTTATAAACCTTAAAAAAAAACTAACCTCTTGTTTTAAAAAATACTTACAATCCGACGGCTCCTCCGACTTTTCCTTCTCCTCTCGGATTCCTTGGCCTTCTCTTCTCTCATTCTCCTTGATTGGTCGACTAAGATGTGCTTGACCCAATGAAAAACCCCAATACTTGGGTCGGCTAAGATAGGGTTAGATTTGAGAGAGGGAAGGGAGGAGAAGATGGAGATAACTAACCCAAGGTCTTGATCTTGGAGTGATGAGCCCAAGCTTGCACATCTCCTCTCTTTTCTTCTCTTCTTTTCTCCTTAGTTTTTCTTCTTCTTTCTTTCCTTGGTGTGGGACGGTGGTGGAGAGCAAGAGAGGAAAAAAATGAGATAAGAATGGAATTTGAGAGATAAGATAAAAACCAACACCTTTTGGTTTCTTAAACTTTACTCCACCATTTAATTCCTCCACCAACCCATATGAGATATTTTTCATGCTTTATGGTGGTGGTTGTAACAAACCACCACCCTAGCCAACGTTTTTGCTTAGAGATAAAGTGGAATGGTTTGGGTCTTCCATCTTTTGACCCCTTTGACCACCTTTTTGGATAATTTAATTATTTAATTAATTAAGTCCTTTAACTTAGGTCAATTAACCCCCATTTAATTTCCTCAATTCTTCTTGATTCCTCTCCATTAATCCACCCATGGTTGATCAAGTCAACCATGGTGGCCGGCCCCACCAATCCTTGGTCCACGGAGGTGGGTCCCAATCGGCTATGTCACCTTAGTCAATTCATCACCAACTTAGGTGATTTAATTTAATCCATTTTCAACTACTTGGATCACCATTGGGGCCATGGCCCAATTACATTCACCTCCTACCCATTTACCTTAGAGTTTACATCATCTTGATCCATTGGGTCCCAAATGGGTATTGGGCCCAATTTGACCATCCTTGGCCCAATTGACCATCACTGACCCTTTAAATGAATTTAAATCCAATCCATGGTCCATTGGGCCATACTTGGGTTTTTGTCCAATTTTTTATCCATTTACCATCTACTCCATCAAATTTCCCAATTTCCATCATTAAAATAAATAATAGCTACATTTTTATTGATTTAAAAATTCCTGGCTATTATAGGTCCGGCCATACAACATGGCCGAACCCATGGTCCTTTCATTCTATCATCCTTTCATTTTAACCCTCATTTCTTAGCTTGATTATTCCATCTCTTTAAACATACATAGATCTACAAATGGTCCATCAAAATGATTCATTAGCATACCATAAATCCATAATAAATCCCTCCATTCCTTGGCTTGATCATTCAATCTCCTACACATGCATGGATCTACCAAATGATCCATCAAAATGGTTCATGGGGTTCGGCCATGTTGTATGGCCGAACCCATGATGTCTTATTTTCATCCTCTCCTTTAAATCATTTACAAACATTAGACCCATAAACAAAGTCCCTCCATGGGGGGTTTAATCATACACTTAGGTCCATCATTTTAAAACCCAAAATTCATCAACATGTCTTCCATCATTTTCATGGCCAAATACATCTAAGTCCATCGATATCTCTCCATGGGATTCGGCCATATTCCATGGTTCTTCATGAAAAATGTATAAAAATCCATAAACATACTTCCACCATTTTCATCCTTTAAAACTCATTTAAAATCACTAACACGCTTCCATGATTTTCATATTTAAAAACCCATTAAAATCATTAACATACTCCCATGGGGTTCGGCCACACAACATGCCCGAACCCTACGGTTCATCATCTTCTCTTAAAAATCACCTACCCATGATTATATCCTTTGATGGGGTTCGGTCATACATCATGGCCGAACCTCATCCAATCCCCTTTTTAGTTCTCAATGGTCCATGCATAAATTCTAGGGTTTGGCCATGCAAGGGCCAAACCATGGTCTTTGATCATTCTCCATTCTTTGTATTGAACATGCATGAGGTCCTTATGCATGTTAAGATTAGGGTTTGGCCATGCAAGGGCCAAACCATGATCTATGATCATTTTAACCATGCATGCTCTTATAAGCCATACATACATAGTGTCCTTTGTAACGCTCGCCCCTTTTCACCGTAAAATTAGAGTACATTTTTTTTTTTTAAATAAAAGTGCCAAAGGGCGCGGACGTCACGACGCGAGTTAAGTTTGGGCTTCTAAAGCCCGGCCCTTAATTGGCCAACCCTACGTGTGCGTGGAACGAAGTCCACGAGAACGGTTCACACGTAGACGTAAGCTCGTGGAATACAACTTAATGCGGAATATTATAATAGAGACTATCCTACCAGTTTTCAGATAGCAGGGAAGAAACATTCATTTAGTTACTAATATATCTCAAAATCATAATGTGTAAACTAAAATCCCAAAACATAGCAAGTTATCTAAATTATTACATTTCCAACAAGCTACGCTATTCAAATGTACATTTCCAAAATAAACATAAATAAGTTAGCAGTTCGCCTTCCCAAGCTCCTAAGCTTGGCTCCCGTCGCGCCCCTCCGTTCCGCTATCTCCTGTGCCATCAGCTAGGGGAGAAGTAGGGCGTTAGACAACGCGCCCAGTAGGACTCCGAGTAGGGCTAGCACATGTATTAGTAATAATAGCATGCAGATAATAACATAGTGAAAACTGGTGAACAACCATATAATGAAATTATAAAGTGAATGCCATGCTACGGGTGTCTATGTTATGAATCCCACCCATCATCCCTACCATCATGATATCATATCCCCCTTGACGGTAAGACCTCGTCAAGGTATCCCCATGCCTGTTCTCGGTCACCTCGACGGAGCATGGACTCCGGTTATAACCTATCACGTTATCCCCATGCCTGTTCTCGGTCGCCCCGACGGAGCATGGACTTCGGTTTGTTTATTTTTTTCCGCCCATACCATGCATGAGATGTAATGCATTATGCTATGTAATATATTTGGGTCATAGCCTTTACATATTACTCATATCACTAACGTATAACTCATAGGTTAACCATATGCCATAATCACATATAAACCATAATTTCATAACCCATTGTATAACCAAAAATATAAATTTCCAAAAATAAAGCAATAACCATTCACATAACACCTAATCCATGTCTTACAAATAGGTAGGAATCCTACCGAATACCGACTCGGGTTCTTCTCTTTCGTTTTCGTCCGATAGTGGCTACCGACGCGTACCGCTCGCGATATCCAACCTTATTAAATACACATAATCAGTCCACGTTTTAACCATTTCTAAGCCCATACATCATGTCTTAGTGAGTTGCTTCATTTTGACCAATATTTACTGTTTTGCCGCTACCTTTCCCATAGTTAAACCTTCACTTAATTATATACATTTCTTTGTCCAAAATTCATTCATGGATTTAGGTCCATTAATGACCCACTCCACCATGTCACATGACCATTAAAATTAACCATTAAATTTTCTTAAACTCCATTAACCTACATACAAGTACACATTAATCTTAGGCCTTAATTTATTCAAAAAATGGGTCCATTGATGTCTCATCACCCACAACCTAACCACACTAGAAAAATCAGCCATTTAAACACTCTAAACCCTCATTCATTTCTCCACACATAATACCAAATTTTAATCCATACTTTTACCCACAAATAGGTCATGGGTTCGGCCATACACCATGGCTGAACCCATGATGCCTTTATCCCATTTTTTCTTGGGTCCATTGTTACACATTTGAATTCATCACAAGTCCCTCCATATGGGGATTTCATCATTCATTTAGATCACCCATTTGATCAACATTGGTTTCATCTCTTGAGTCCATCAAAACTACTAACATTCCCCCTCATCTTTTCATGGTTTCAAACATACTCAAACCATTAAATCTATGCTTAAAGTCCATTGAAAACCATCACCATTCTCAAATATGTCAGTACCTCCTTCCAAACCCATTAAATTCACACACAACAACATAGGGTTCGGCCATACACCATGGCCGAACCCATGGTTCATACTTCATTCTCTTCTATGCCTTTCAAGGCCATAAAACCCTTGCATTTTCATCATAAAAACCCTTTTAAAACTTACCCACATTTATTCATTTAAAACCCTAAAATTCATTAGCTACCCTCATTGTCTTCCATTCTTTAAAACCCTAACCAATTAAATCAAGCACCTAATCACCCACCATGGGGTTATGGCCGAACCCTATGGCCCATGATTTTCTTCCAATCACATAATTCCATGCTTAATTAGCTAAATTACATAATGTCCCCCATTCCTTAAAACCCAAACAACTTCACACATTAATTACATAACCCTTTATCCATTTATATTTATTTTTATTTTATTTCTTTCTTTCCCTAACCCTAATTTATCCATTATGGTTTCCTCCACTTTCCATCCTTCCATTTGATGGATTTAAAATCCATGGCATAAAATCATTTGGCGACCATTAAATTTAACAAAAATGAATCCCAATTTTTAAACCCTAAAAATCCAAAATTTCTTGTTTAAGAAATACTCACAATCCTTCGTCTCCTCCGATTTCCGCCACTCCCGGCTTCCTTAACCTTCTTTCTCCTTCCTCTTTATCTTTGGTAGGCCAAGATGCTTGATCAATGGTGAAACCCTCCTAACTTAGGATTGGCCATGATAGGGTTTGATTTGAGAGAGAAAAGGGGAGAGGATAAAGAGGTGTCTAACTTTCTTGGCCTTGAGGTGGAGGGCCCAAGCTTAACCCTTTCTTCTCCTTCTCTTCTTTTCTCCTTAACTTTTTTTTTCTTCTTCTCTTCTCTTCCTAGTGGGGGACTCCATGAGAGAGTGAAAGAGAGGAAAGAGTGAAATGAGAATGAAAAGAGAGGGTGAAAAGAAAAGATAGGCCTTATCCATTTGCTTACCTAATTTCCACTTTACATTAGCTATCCCCAACTACCCCACATGATATTTCTCATGCTTTATGGCCCAAGCAACTAGCCAACGTGTTTTTTTTTTTTTCTTCCAATGGATGGTTTTGGTCTTTCATTGACCATTTGACCACCTTTAACCACCATTTTAATAATTTAATTATTTATTTAATTAAATCCTTTAACTTAGGTTAATTAATCCCCACCTAATTTAATTCCATTCAATTCCCTCTATGAAATCCACCCATGGTTGACCAAGTCAACCATGGTGGCCGGCCCCACCAATTCTTGGTCCACCGCCACCTCACTTGATGAGGTGGAGGTGGGTCCCACTTGGCCACATCACTTGGCTTAATTCAAATTAACTTAGGTGATTTAAATCCATTCCATACATTCCAATTGGATCACCATTGGGCCCATGGCCCAATTACATTTTCCTCTTACCCATTTACCTTAGGGCTTACATCAATTTGATCCATTGGGTCCCAAATGGGTATTGGGCCCAATTTGACCATCCTTGACCCTTTAAGTAAACTTAAATCCAATCCATAGTCCATTGGGCCCTACTTGGGCCTTTGCCCAAATTTTGGTCCATTTACCATTTATTCCATCAATTTTCCCAATTTTTCATCCTTAAAATAAATAATATTCACATATTCATTAATTTACAATTTCCGGGCCATTACATCCTTAGTAATCCATCTTACCCATTAGGGTTTTGTCCATTTTTCCATCTCATTCCTTGGGTGGATTTTAAATCCATGGCGCATCATATTTTTGGCCAACTTTCCAATCCGAAATGGAATGTTCCTTTAACCTCTTCTACTTAATAAAATCTTGTCAAGTACTACTTACTGATTCAGCGACTCCTCCTTTTTCTTTCGCTCGTTCTTGCTCCTCTGCTTTTCTCCCTCCTTAGTCTTTTCTTTCTTTCTCCTTAATCTTCGGCCAAAAAGTGTAGGTTTGAGAGAGGGAGAGAAGGAGAGTGAGATGAAAACTCCAAGTCTTTCTTGTCTAATGAGAGAGGTCGGCGCTTAGGGTTTTTGGTGAGATAGAAACTCTAACTCTTTCTCTTTTGTCTTAGAGAGAGGTCAGCCAAGAGTGAGAGGGAGAGGAGTTTGAGATAGAAAACTCTAAGTCTTTTTCCTTTGTCTTAGAGAGAGGGTCGGCCAAGCTTGAGAGAGGGAGAATGAGATGGAAGGCTAGCCCTTTTCATCTTGTCTAGGGTTTCCTTGGGTAAGACTCCACCTCCAACCACCCTCATCAATGTGGAGTCTTCCCTATGAGTCCCTTGACCAAACAAGGGAGTGCATGCCCTCCACATGGCACACACCACCCTCTCCAACGGTTTTGGCTAGTGGTTTCCATTGAGATGGAACCCCCACCTCTCCTTTGACCAACCATGAGGGTGCATGCCCTCCACCTAAGTTCTTTGTCTAGCCAAGAGAGTGCATGTCCTCCACATGGCACACACCACCCTCTCCAACGGTTTTGACTAGTGGTTTCCATTGAGATGGAAACCACCCACCTCTCCTTTGACTCACTCATTTAAATGCAACTCAACTCCTAACTCAAGCATTAGAATTTATTTCCATCAAACTCAGGTGATTTAATTAAATAATTTAATTCAACTTACTTCACTTGATCCCCTTTAATTCACCCATGAACTCACCCATGGTTGACCAAGTCAACCATGGTGGCCGGCCCCACTTGTACCTTAGTCCACACGCCACCTTACTTGATGAGGTAGAGTTGGATCCCATTTGGCTATGCCACTTGGATAATTCCTCATACATTTGCCACCTCACTTGATGAGGTGGACCCCATGCCTTTGATCTTAATTGGGTCCATGACCCGATTAAATTCATTCCTTACCCATTTACCCTAATCATCAATCCATTTTGACCCATTGGGTCCCAATTGGGCATTTGACCCAATTGACCACTTTGACCCAATTAAATACTATCCATGATCCATTGGACCATACTTGGGCCATTGCCCCAACTTTTATCCATTTAACATTCATTCCATCTGTGAATCTTAATTATTAACAATTAAAATAAATAATAGCCAATATATTTATTGCATTGGAAATCCGGGCTATTACATAGGGTTTCAGGGTTTTATGGGTTTAGGGTTTACTATTTGGGTTTTAGGGTTTAGGGTTTTAGGGTTTTAGGGGTTTAGGGTTTAGGGTTTAGGTTTTAGTGTTTTAGGGTCTTAGGGTTTTGGGTTTAGGGTTTTAGGGTTTTCGGGTTTTAGGGTTTAGGGTTTTAGGATATTAGGGATTAGGGTTTTAGGGGTATAGAGTTTTAGGGTTTAGGTTTTAGGGTTTTAGGATTTTTGGATATTAGGGTTTAGGGTTTTAGGGTTTAGGGTTTTTGGGTTTTGAGTTTTAGGGTTTAGGCTTTAGGGTTTCGGTTTAAGGGTTTTAGGGTTTAGGTTTTAGGGTTTTAGGGATTTAGGGTTTAGGTTTTAGGGTTGAGGGTTTAGGGTTTTACGTTTTAGGGTTTTGGATTTAGGGTTTAGGGTTTTAGGGTTTTAGAGTTTTAGGGTTTAGGGTTTAGGGTTTTATGATTATAGGGTATAGGGTTTTTGGGGTTAGGGTTTAGGGTTTAGGTAATAGGGTTTAGGGTTTAGGGTTTTAGGATATTAGAGTTTAGGGTTCTAGGGGTATAGGGTTATAAGGTTTAGGGTTTAGGGTTTTAGGGTTTTTGTTGTTTAGGGTTTATGGTTTATTGTTTAGGTTTTAGGGTTTAGGGTTTTAGGGTTTTAGGGTCTTGGGGTTTTAGCTGTTTAGGGTTTAGTGTTTATTGTTTAGGTTTTAGGGTTTAGGATTTTAGGGTTTACGGTTTTAGGGTTTAGGGTTTAGGGTTTTAGGGTCTTAGGGTTTTAGGGTTTTAGGGTTTAGGGTCTTAGGGGTTTTTCGTTTTAAGGTTTAGGGTATTCGGGTTTAGGGTTTATGGTTTAGGGGTTCAGGGGTTTAGGGTTTAGGGTATTCAAGTTTAGGGTTTATGGTTTTAGGGGTTCAGGGGTTTAGGGTTTAGGGTTTAGGGGTCGAGGGTTCTAGGGGTATAGGGTTTTAGGGTTTAGGGTTTCGGGTTTTAGGGCTTAAAGGGTTAGGGTTTAGGGATTCGTGTTTACGTTTTAGTGTTTAGGTTTTAGGGTTTATGGTTTTAGGGTAGGGTTTAGGGCTTAGGGTTTAGGGTTTTAGGGTTTTAGGGTTTAGGGTTTAAGGTTTTGGGGTTTTAGGGTTTAGGATAGGGTTTAGTGTTTTAGGGTTTTAGGGATTTTAGGGGTTTAGGCTTTAGGGTTTAGGGTTTTAGGGGTTTAAGGGTTTAGGGTTTAGGGTTTAGGGTTTAAGGTTTAGGCTTTTAGGGTTTAGGGTTTAGGGTTTTACGGTTTAGGGTAGGGTTTTAGGGTTTTGGGTTGGGTTTAAGGGTTTAGGGTTTAAAGGTTTTAGGGTTTGGGGTTTTAGGGGTTTAGGGTTTTAGGATATTAGGGTTTAGGGTTCTTGGGGTATAGGTGTTGGTCACGCTAGCCAATATCTTGAATAGTCCTAGAGGGGGGTGAGTAGGACTACTGGAGAATTTTAAAATCTATTTAAATATTGGGCACTTATTGTTTAATCAATACAAATTTGCTTGATTAATATTCTAAATGTGATTTACAAGCAATATTAAGTTTGAACAAATTATGTGTGCAATAAGATATAAGCAAGTGCACTAAATAAGGTGAAGGAGATGAGAAGAGATTGAGAATTGTGACACAATGATTTTTACGTGGTTCGGCAACCTTGCCGACATCCGCGCCTCAAATAAACCACTTGAGGATTTCACGAACCTTCTCCTTCATGGGTGGAGAAGAAACCAATTAAAAAGCTTGATCTACTTCACGGGTGTAGATTGACCTAATCACCAAGAGAACACCTCTCTTGAAAGCCAATAGGGTTACACCAGCCCTTTACAATATTTCACAAGTAATAGAAAGAAGTTGTGCTTTGAAATATATCAAGAACTTAGCCTGACTTACTTGAAGTAGCTTGGACTTGTTCTTGAAAGTCCTCTTCTTCTTGGCTTGATGTAAATGCTCCAATGAAGTCCAACCAAGATGATAACAAGAGGTCTAGGGTAGATAGAGGTTTTCCTATGAGGATTAAGACCCTAGAAAGAATCTCCACTTAACACATTCAACTTAGAGCATAAAATGCTCAAAATATGCCTATGAGAGCTTTGAATGTGTTTGAGATTAAGATGCAAAGCTTAGAGTGTTTCACTATGGAGTACATTAGCTTTAGAAGTTGTTTGGAAGATTGAAAGAGTGTATGGAAAAATTGGGCTCAAGTCATCAATCATTTTCTCTCCAAAAAGCTTTACTTTTATAGGCTAGAAAAGTTCCAACAGATCTATCTTCGGACCTTCCAAAGATGGGTCTCGGATCTTCCGAGGTTGCAACGGTTTGATTCCCAATGGTCATATTACAACAACTATTTTGACCTTGCAACGGATAGCTTCGGATCGTCCGAAGTGTTCTGTTCGGAATGTCCGAGGAACCCTGGAATTCATTAGTTCGGAACGTCCAAACAACTCACACAGATTGTCCGAAGGTATATCCTTGGACATTCCGAGACAATGTTCTCAGAAGTTCCGAGCTGCCCAGAAAAACCATTTTTCACTAAGTGTTGGAAACTTGAGATTTTGTGAAAAACGTGGACATGGTGGAGACATGAGTATTCTCTCACTATAATGAACATTTAGATTGCAAGAACACATGAAAATATGGAGATATTTGTTAGATCGCAAGAGCTCTCCACAGGGCAGATAGTGCACTTAGAAACCCCATTTGTATTATTTCAATTTTAACTAAAAATACTTCTAAGGCTTCTATGTCAGTCCTATGGTCCATATAACTGTGATGGTTGGCATTCAAGGAGTTCTTTCGGTTTTGATGTGAGCTTTCCAAACAACGTGTCTTTTGGAGCTTCAAGCTTGATTTAACTTTTAGGCCAACAATCTTCTCCTTTGTCAATTTCGTGACAAAACCTAGAGAATACTCTATATAGACTCAAATACAAGTTACAAACTTTAATGAGTTCAAATACATGCCAAGTAGAGAAATAAAATATGACAATAAACTCAATACACTTGGACATGATTTCATGAAGTTTGAACTCTTGAAGGCTCATGGTAGCTCCCCCTTAGAATATGCCTGTGATATTCCTGTAAGCACAACATAAACTGCATATTCTTGGTGGAAAGTGATCTCCCCAATGGTTAGTGATAATAAGCAATATGTGTTCAATTTAAAGGATATCTAAAAGTCACATTTGCTCCCCCTGTATTTGATACCGATATTGAATTTTTGTTTCTCCCCCAATCTTCATGTATTCACTCCTTCAGAAGTTTTTTCCCATGAAAACATTTGTGTCTCCTGTATATCAATATTTATTTTGTGTCTCCTGTATATCAATATCTCCCCTTTGTTGTCAAAAATTGACATAGGACCATTTTAGGTACTTTTCATAGTTTCCCCAAGTTATGATAAACCTTGTCATGTAAGTTTCCATATTTACTCCCCCTAAATATTGGAGTGTGACAAAGGTTTACATGTACATGTCATAGCATTCCAAATGGTATGTGATATGACTATAAGCATTGCGAATAAGGGAAGAAGGAGAGAGAGAGAAAACCAATGGTGTTTTCATGACAATTTCAAATGATACCACATTGTTATACAAATTTAACTTTGAGGCCAGATGTATTTGATACCAATTGAAACACAATGATATATATTGCCAACATGAAAATAGTATAACTATAACGTATATAAGGATAAATCACAATCCATGTGAGCACAATTGATAATTCATCAATATTCTTCCAAATACATATTCACACATGTAATGCATTCATGAAAACAAGAAGAATATACAAATTATTTCATTTTTTATGAAGGCGTATGAGAAAGCCAACCTTTCTTTCAGATTTGTATTCCTCTTAATGAAGGGTTCAAACATCTTTCATATTAGAATAAGCCATTCCCCCTTTTCTTCATGCTACAATTTTAATGACTTATATGAATGAGTTATAAATCATGAGAGATGTTTTCATATAAGAATCATATAAGGTCAAGCATGTGGAATTTAAAAAAAATAGACTCCAACCATCATCCATGAAAACAAATGAGCTCACCTAGCCGACCATACATGCATGAGACCAAGACTAAGACTAATACCCATCAACCATCAACCATCAAGACCATAAAGCATCCATGAATAATATGACAAACATTCAACTCTTAAAAAATATAACTATAGCCTTTTCGAGTTTGAACATTTCCATATTTACAAAATATTACATGCCGAAGAGTTTTAATACATCCCTAAAATTTGGTCAAAACAGGTCAACGAGCCCAAATTGTATGTACCCATCCCATTACTCCTAGTGGTCCATCATGGTCTAGTCTGACGAGAAGAGGGAGGAGTATCGGCATCGGAACATCTGCAACTTACAATATCCAAAATCTGTTTCAGCCATGAGTTGTACCTTTCTTGAGTTCCGCGTATATCGACAATGTTCCTCTCATGAGATTCACGCAACTCTGCAATGTCTCTTTCTAAAGCAGCTAGACGTTGAAGAAGTAGAGGTTAATGAGCTTGTTCTTCACGTGTCTGCTCACCATGTACTTCCTCTTGATGGGCTTCTTCACCTCCTGCTTGTTCTTCATTTTGCACTTGTTCGTCTACAATAGGGGGCTTGAGGAGGATGGATAGTTCTTCGAGAACGAGAGCGCTCAATGAGTCCTATTTTCTACAAAGTTGTTTTGTTGAGAGGGTTGTGATACACGGTCTCCTCATCTGGAATTGGGACGCCTAATTTATTGGTCAATTTTGACATGATATATCCGAAAGGTGCAGCAGAATGACCTTTACAAGACCAATGATCAATGATGGTCCGACAGATTATGGAGGGAAGGCAGATGTTGTGTTCAAAATCTACATCAATCAGTGTATTTATCATAAGAGGAGTCAAGTCTTCTCTATTACCCTTTCGTGGATAAACATTGAAGAGAAACACTTGGTGCAGAAGACGGAATTTAGGGAGAAGCTCGGAAGCACGGAGAGCATTGCCCCTAATCCATTGACGAATACTCCACATAATTTCTCAGTTACCCATAATCTTCACTATCAGGGACAGAGTAGTCAATAGACTTGAGGCCACCAGGACATAGGGGCACACCGATAAGAGAGGAGATGTGACTTGGTGTAATCCATGCTTGGGATCCATCAGTGAATCTTATGGTAAATGACAGACGATCACGGTTCACACTACAGATTGCACCACACATTCCTTTGGCAAAAGAAAGATAGGTGTGACTGCCCCATTTCAAGATGTTTAGCTAGTTGATACGCCCAAGAGTTTGTGGAACATCAAATTGTTCCAAACATTCTATAACACTATGTCATTCAAAAGTAATTCCAGTTCTTGTAATGTATTCAGTTGTCTCTGGAACTACATCCATGAGAAGAAGTCTCTCAGGAGGATTGGTGAGAAATAGAGGTCATCTTCTATAGGTTTGAGTGTCGGGAGCAGCTTCATCCATACTTTGGAAAAATCAAGGAAAATGGGAGAAGGTGCCAAGGGTGGAATCCTAAGACACTAACAGAGATTTGCAAATGGAAGACTGATGGAGAAGGACCCTAAGCAGAAATAAAACAAACTTAATTAACACCCAAAGCAAGATTACCAATTAAGACTGATCTTGGGTTGTTTGGCCTTGAATTTCAGTGAAATTAGTGGAAATCAGTCTTCCTTAGGGAGTCTTCTCTAGAGCTTGAAGAAGCTTGAGCCAAAAGCTCAAGAAATCAGTTCTAAACTAAGGGAGAAGTAAGCTTACCAATGGATTCAGGAAAATCCCAAGTAAGATTAGTTTGAGAGATTTTATCAAAAATAACTATTAGGAGCCCCAAAATCGAAGAGAGATTCGAAAGAATGCTTACTCGAGAAGGAGATGAGTTTTGTCGGAAGGAAACGTGAATGGAGAAGAGAGGAGAGATTTGAAACTTCACCTCGGAGGGAGACTTGAGAAGAGAGGCTCGGAGGGAGAGATGGGTCGAGAGAGAAGAGACGGCGGAAGAAGAAAAAAGGGGTTGTGGATCTTGTTTTATAAATCCCGAAACTGTGCAGTTTCTGCATCTTTGGAACATTCCAAAGTAAGTTACTACATTCTTTGGATGTTCTGAGGTTATCCAGAATTGAAGGGCATCTTCTGCATCTTTGGACGTTCCGAAGAAGTTATTTTCTCCTTCGGACGTTCCGAGGTTCGCAGGCAGCATCAGTACCTTCGGATGTTCCAGAGGAGGACTTCGATACTTCTTAAGAAATCCCATTTCGGAAGGTCCGAGAAGATAATTCAGATCGTCCAAGAGAGGCAAGATTCCAAAAGGAATTTAGATTTGAATTTTTATTTTTGGGCCTTACAGAGATGTCCATTTGATCAGGGAAACCTACCTAAACGACTAATGGCAAATGGTAATGGTCTTAATTGGAGGTCCTAAAATATCAAGAATCATGCAATTAAATATTTTAACAATGACCACTCTACTCAAGCATGATTCGCACATACCATGTTGCAAGAAACACTATCAATGATTTTCAATACAATCAAACAACATGAACAAATTTGGTTAATCAATTACTACCAAGGTGTCCATTTCAAATGATTTAAATTCAAGACTTGGAGATGGAGATAGTGAAATCAACAATGATCCAACAATTTGCTTTCATATCACTATGAGGTAGTAAGATTAAACCAAGCAATCAACAATCAATTCTTTTGGACTTTTGATGAGATCAAGTCCATGTATTTTTTACTTCTTTGAGCATGACATATATTACAGTCAGGAACAATATTATCAAAGCTTTAGGAGTCAAGGGTATCATGTCATCGCACAACAAGAGATTAATCTTGTTTGTAGATGTAAGTAATCAAGTAATCGAATTTCAAGCAAGACATGATGCAATGAACCAAGATATGTAATTATTTCCTTCAAGTTTGGAACATAGAGGGACATTGGTTCACACTCAAATATCATCAACAAGATATAGGCATTAAAAGCATGGATGAAACATGAATGAACAAAGCAATCAAGAAGTATTCCATTCATGATGAATTCTTATACCTAAAATGGAAACATAGAATCTTGCAAAAGCTTATATACCAAAGATTATATCACAATCTAACTCACTCTTCTAGCCTTGGGTAACCATATGGCATTTGGGAAAGGTCTACGAGGTCCACCGGTGTCAAACACATGAACATTTGATTTTCTCCTTTTAGTGTTCTTGTTAGTTTGACAAAACCTTGTGAATTCATTTAAGGCATCAATCAATTTATGAGTTAAGACATGATTTAGATTTTCATTTAAGTTGTTATGCCTTGGTCTTTGATTTTGGAACTTGGGGGGGGGGATTCTTTTGATTTGTATTTTCAAGGTTCTTTCTTCTTTTCAAGTTTGGAGTTACTCTTTTTGAATCTTCTTTGTGTGTCATTTGCTTTTGATATCTCATTTTTGTTTGATTAGCATTTTGAAATTTATATTCACTTCTTAACTTGCATTCAAACATGAGATGTCTGGATAGTCCACAATGAAAGCATTTTATGATTTTCATTGGAGGACTTGAGGGTGACTTACCCTTAATAAAAATAGTTTGGTTCTTGGGTCCTTATCATTTTTCCTATCATATCCAAGACCCGTTTTGTCTCCAAATGGTTTGCTTAGTTTTAGAAGCTTTTCAAGCTTCTCTTCTCCTCTTGTGAACTTCATCTCAAATTTTTCTTTACATCTCTTTAAGTCATTAACTTCTTTTGCCAATCTTTGATTTTCAATTTCTAGATTTGATTGTGATTTAGGAACATTAGCTTTAGCATCATTAAGTTGATTTTCAATTTTAGCATTTTCTTCTTCTTCACAACTTAGCACAATTTTCAAATCTTTGTAATCTTCTTTTAATGAATGAAGTTCATGCTTCAGTTTTCTTATATCATTTTCAAGATTTCCTTTTTCATTTATTTTCACTTTTAAGCATTCTTCAAGTTTCAAGTACTCTTCTTGAATAGCTTTTGGATTTACTTAATTTGCCAATATTAAATCTTTTAAAATGTTTTCTTTTTCCAACTTATCTTGATTTAGTTCTTTTGTTAGTTTTATATTTTCTTTACCAACTTTCTTAAGTTGCTTGTACATTTCATTTAATCACTCACTTAATTCTTCTATGGTCGGTGCATTATCTTCTACATCTTCTTCATTAGTTTGTTCTTGTTGAGGCTCAAGTGTTTGAATAGGTCTTAGACAATACACCACTTCTAAGGCATCTTCTTTCCTAGGTTTTTCATAAGTTTTCTCCAACATGTCCCCATGCTTCCTTTGCGGTTTCACAAGATATGATATTCTCTAAGATATTTGGTGAAACGGCACAAAGTATCGTATTGAGGAAATTAGCATTTGCCGAATACCTACTATTTTCAATATCATTGTATGAGAGTAAATCTTAGAAGGTTTAGTCCATCCACATAAGATTATTTCCCATAAAGCTCCATCCATTTATCATTAAGTGTATTTTCATTTTAGCTTTCTAAATAGCGTAGTTAGAGCCATCAAGTATTGGAGGACATATCACGGCCATGCAATCTCCCTTAGACATTTCTAGCTTGAAAGATCTACTCTTAGACGGTTAATAAAATAGCAAGAGTCCTTGCTCTGATACCACTTGTTGGTCAAGCTAGCCAAATATCTAGAGTAGTCCTAGAGGGGTGAATAGGACTATTGGGGAATTTTAAAATCTATTTAAATATTGGGTACTTTAATGATTAATCAATACAAATTTGTTCAATTAATATTCTAAATGTGATTTACAAGCAAGATTATGTTTAAGCAAATTATGTGTGCAATAAGATATGAGCTAAAGCAAGTGCACAAAATAAGGTGAAGGAGATGAGAAGAGATGGAGAATTGTGATACAATGATTTTTACGTGGTTCGGCAACCTTTCCGACATCCACGCCTCAAGTACACCACTTGAGGATTTCACTAACCTTCTCCTTCATGGGTGGAGAAGAAACCAATTACAAAGCTTGATCTACTTCATAGGTGTAGATCGACCTAATCACCGAGCGAACACCTCTCTTGAAAGCCAATAGGTTACACCAACCCTTTACAATATTTCACAAGTAATAGAAAGAAGTTGTGCTTTGAAATATACCAAGAACTTAGCCTTGACTTACTTGAAGTAGCTTGGGCTTGTTCTTGGATGTCCTCCTCTTCTTGGCTTGATGTAAATGCTCCAATGAAGTCCAACCAATATGATAACAAGGAGGTCTAGGGTAGATAGAGGTTTTCCTATGAGGATTAAGAACCTAGAAAGAATCTCCACTTAACACATTCAACTTAGAGCATAAGATGCTCAAGATATACCTATGAGAGCTTGGAATGTGTTTGAGATTAAGATGCAAAGCTTTGAGTGTTTCACTATGGAGTATATAAGCTTTAGAAATTGTTTGAAGGCTTGAAAGAGTGTATGGAAAAATTGGCTCAAGTCATGAATCATTTCCTCTCCAAAAAGCCTTACTTTTTTAAGCTAGAAAAGTTCCAACGGATCTATCTTCGGACCTTCGGAATATGGGTCTCGGACCTTCCGAGGTTACAACGGTCGGATTCCCAATTGTCATATTGCAACAACTATTTTGACCTTGCAACTGATAGCTTTGGATCGTCCGAAGTGTTCTGTTCGAAACGTCTGAGGAACCCTGGAATTCATTGGTTCGGAACGTCCTAACAACTCACACAGATCGTCTGAAGGTATCCTCGGACTTTCCGAGACAATGTTTCGGAAGTTCTGAGTTGCCCAAAAAAACCAGTTTTCACTAAGTGTTGGAAACTTGAGATTTGAAAAACATGGACATGGTGGAGACCTCATGAGTGTTCTATGCAATCAGTTAGATTTAACAATAATGAACATTTTAGATTGCAAGGACACATGAAAATATGGAGATATTTGGTAGATCGCAAGAGCTCTCCACAGGGCAGAGAGTGGACTTAGAAACCCTGTTTATATTATTCCAATTTTAACCAAAAAAGACTTCTAAGGCTTCTAGGTCAGTCCTATGGTCCATATACCTGTGATGGTTTCCATTCAAGGAGTTTATTCCGATTTTGGTGCGAGCTTTCCAAACAACATGTCTTTTCGATCTTGAAGCTTGATTTGACTGTGCATGTCTTCCAGAGTTGAGGTCTTAAACACGTAGACGGTCACGACTCAGCCAAAGAAATTGATAACTCAGGACTCAATTGGACACAGTCACGGAATTGATAACTCAGTCTGACTCAGGAGAGGCAGATTTAACTTTAAGCCAACAATAGGGTTTTAGGGTTTAGGGTTTAGGGTTTTAGCTGTTTAGGTTTTAGGGTTACGGATTTTAGGGTTTAGGGTTGGTCTTAGGGTTTTTGGGTTTTAGGGTTTAGGATTAGGGGTTTATGGTTTTAGGGTTTAGGGTATTCGGGTTTAGGGTTTAGGGTTTTAGGGGCTTAGGGGTTTAGGGTTTAGGGTTTAGGGTTTAGGGGTCCAATGTTCTAGGGTATAGGGTTTTAGGGTTTAGGGTTTTAGGGTTTAAGGGGTTTAGGGTTTAGGGTTTAGGGTTTAGTGTTTACGTTTTAGGGGTTAGGGTTAGGGTTTAGGGTTTAGGGTTTTAGGGGTTTAGGGCTTAGGGTTTAGGGTTTTAGGGTCTTAGGGTTTTAGGGGTTAGGGCTTAGGCTTTAGGGTTTTAGTGTTTTAGGGTTTTAGGGTTTTAGGGTTTAGGGTTTAGGGTTTAGGGTTTTAGGGTTCTAGGGTTTAGGGTTAGGGTTTTAGGGCTTAGGATTTTAGGGGTTTAAGGTTTTAGGGCTTTAGGGTTTAGGGGTTTCAGGGTTTTAGGGTTTGGGGTTTTAGGGATTTAAGGTATTAGGGTTTAGGGGTTAGGGTTTGGGGTTTTAGGGTTTTAAGGTTTAGGGTTTTTGGGTTTTAGGGGTTAGAGTTTAGGGTTTTAGTGTTTTAGGGATTTAGGATGTTAGGGTTTAGGGTATAGGGTTTAGGGTTTAGGATTTAGGGTTTAGGGTTTAGGATTTATGATTTAGGGTTTAGGGTGAGGGTTTAGGGTTTTTGGGTTTCAAGGTTTTATGGGTTTAGGGTTTAGGGTTTAGGGTTTAGGTTTTAGGGTTTAGGTTTTAAGGTTTAGGGTTTTAGAGATTTAGGTTTAGTGTTTTAGGGTTTTAGGGTTGTAGGGTTTAGGGTATAGGGTTGTAGGGTTGTAGGGTTAAGGGTTTTAGGGTTTAGGGTCTTAGGGGTTTAGTGTTTTAGGTTTAGGGTTTTAGGGTTTTAGGGTTTTAGGACTTTAGGGTTTAGGTTTTAGGGCTTAGGTTTTAAGGTTTAGGGTTTTAGGGATTTAGAGATTTAGGTTTAGGGTTTTGGGTTTAGGGTTTTAGTGTTTTAGGGTTTTAGGGTTGTAGGATTGTAGGTTTTATGGTTTTACTGTTTAGGGTCTTAGGGGTTTAGTGTTTTAGAGTTTAGGGTTTTAGGATATTAGGGGTTGGGGTTTTAGGGGTATAGGGTTTTAGGGTTTAGGGTTTAGGGTTTTAGGATATTAGGGTTTAGCGTTTTAGGGGTATAGGGTGTTTGGGTTAGGGTTTAGGGTTTTATGGTTTTCGGGGTTTAGGGCTTAGGGTTTAGGGTTTTAGTGTTTTAGGGTTTTAGAGATTTAGGGTTTAGGGTCTTCGCTTTAGGGTTGTAGGGTTAGGGTATAGGGTTTAGGGTTGTAGGGTTTAGGGTTTTAGGGTTTTTGGGTTGTAGGGTTTAGGGTTTTAGGGTTTTAGGGTTTTAGGGTTAGGGTTTTAGGATATTAGGGGGTTGGGGTTTAGGGGTATAGGGTTTTAGGGTTTAGTGTTTAGGGTTTTAGGATTTTAGGATATTAGGGTTTAGCGTTTTAGGGGTATAGGGTTTTAGGGTTTAGGGTTTAGGGTTTTATGGTTTTCGGGGTTTAGGGCTTAGGGTTTAGGGTTTTAGTGTTTTAGGGTTTAGGGTTTTAGGGTTTTAGGGTTCTAGGTTTTAGGATAGGGTTTAGGGTTTAGGGTTTTGGGGTTTTAGGGTTTAGGATTTTAGCGGTTTAGGGTTTTAGGACTTTAGGGTTTAGGGTTTCAGGGTTTTAGGGTTTGGGGTTTCAGGGGTTTAGAGTATTAGGGTTTAGGGTTTTGTAACGCCCGCCCCTTTTCACTGAAATCAGAGCCTATTTTTTTTTTTTGAAATAAGAGTGACAAAGGTGCTGGACGTCACGACTCGAGTTAAGTTCCGAGTTTCTAAAGCCCGGCCCTTAACTGGCCAACCATACGCGTACGTGGAACGAAGTCCACGAGGACGGTTCGCACGTAGATGTAAGCTCGAGGAATTTTAAACTAAGTGCGGAGTTAAAATAGAGACTAACCTACCAATTTAGATAGCAGGGAAGATAACATTCATTTAATTACCAAAATACCTCAACATCACAATGTCCAAAAATAAAAACCAAAACATAGCAAGTAATCTAAAAATATTACATTTCTGACAAGCTAGGCTACTCAAATGCATTTCCAAAACAAATCTAAAAAAATTAAGTAGCCGCCTTCCCCAAGCTCCTAAGCTTGGCTCCACTCGTCCTTCTGCTCCGCCGTCTTTTGCGTCATCAGCTAGGGTAGAAGTAGGGCGTTAGACAACGCGTCCAGTAGGACTCCGAGTAGGCTAACACATGGATTAGTGATAACAAGCATACAGGTAATAATATATGAAACCATAAAATGAATGCTATGCCATGGGTGTCTATGTGATGAGCCCACCCATCATCCATACCATCATGATATCCCCATGCTTGCTTCTCGGTCGCCCCGACGGAGCATGGACTGTAACGCCCGCCCCTTTCACCGTAAAATCAGAGTACATTTTTTTAAAATAAAAGTGACAAAGGGCGCGGACGTCACGACGCGAGTTAAGTCCGGGCTTCTAAAGCCCGTCCCTTAACTGGCCAACCCTACGTGTGCGTGGAACGAAGTCCACGAGAACGGTTCACACGTAGACGTAAGCTCGTGGAATACAACTTAATGCGAAATATTATAATAGAGACTATCCTACTAGTTTTTAGATAGCAGGGAAGAAACATTCATTTAGTTAATAATATATCTCAAAATCATAATGTGTAAACTAAAATCCCAAAACATAGCAAGTTATCTAAATTATTACATTTCCAACAAGCTACGCTATTCAAATGTACATTTCCAAAATAAACATAAATAAATTAACAGTTCACCTTCCCAAGCTTTTAAGCTTGGCTCCCGTCGCGCCCCTCCATTCCGCCATCTCCACGTTTTAACCATTTCTAAGCCATACATCATGTCTTAGTGGCTTGCTTCATACCTATTACGGTTTTACCACTACCTTTCCCATAGTTAAACCTTCACTTAATTATGTACATTTCTTTGTCCAAAATTCATTCATGGATTTTGGTCCATTAATGACCCATTCCACCATGTCACATAACCATTAAAATTAGCCATTAAATTTACTTAAACTCCATTAACCTACATACAAATACACATTAATCTTAGGCCTTAATTTATTCACAAAATGGGTCCATTGATGTCTCATCACCCACAACCTAACCACACTAGAAAAATCAGCCATTTAAACACTCTAACCCTCATTCCTTTCTCCCACACATAATATCAAATTTTAATACATACTTTTACCCACAAATGGGTTATGGGTTCGGCCATACACCATGGTCGAACCCATGATGCCTTTATCCCATTTTTTTCTTGGGTCCATTGTTACACATTTGAATTCATCACAAGTCCCTCCATATGGGGATTCATCATTCATTTAGATCACCCATTTGATCAACATTGGTTTCATCTCTTGAGTCTATCAAAATTACTAACATTCCCTCATCTTTTCATGGTTTCAAACACACTCAAACCATTAAATCTATGCTTAAAGTCCATTTAAAACCATCACCATTCTCAATACATTCCAAACCCATTAAATTCACACACAGCAACATAGGGTTCGGCTATACACCATGGCCGAACCCATGGTTCATACTTCATTCTCTTCTATGCCTTTCAAGGCCATAAAACCCCTTTGCATTTTCATCATAAAACCCTTTTAAAACTTACCCACATTTATTCATTTAAAACCCTAAAATTCATTAGCTACCCTCATTGTCTTCCATTCTTTAAAACCCTAACCAATTAAATCAAAGCACCTAATCACCCACCATGGGGTTATGGCCGAACCCTATGGCCCATGATTTTCTTCCAATCACATAATTCCATGCTTAATTAGCTAAATTACATAATGTCCCCCATTCCTTAAAACCCAAACAACTTCACACATTAATTACATAACCCTTTATCCATTTATATTTATTTTTATTTTTATTTCTTTCTTTCCCTAACCCTAATTTATCCATTATGGTTTCCTCCACTTTCCATCCTTCCATTTGATGGATTTAAAACCCATGGCATAAAATCATTGGCGACCATTAAATTTAACAAAAATGAATCCCAATTTTTAAACCCTAAAAATCCAAAATTTCTTGTTTAAGAAATACTTACAATCCGTCGTCTCCTCCGATTTCCGCCACTCCCGTCGGCTTTCTTAACCTCCCTCCTTCCTCTTTATCTTTGGTACGCCAAGATGCTTGATCAATGGTGAAACCCTCCTAACTTAGGATTGGTCATGATAGGGTTTGATTTGAGAGAAAGGGAGGAGAGGATAAAGAGGTGTCTAACTTTCTTGGACTTGAGGTGGAGGGCCCAAGCTTAACCCTTTCTTCTCTCCTTCTCTTCTTTTCTCCTTAACTTTTTTTTTTCTTCTTCTCTTCTCTTCCTAGTGGGGGACGTCCATGAGAGAGTGAAAGAGAGGAAAGAGTGAAATGAGAATGCAAAGAGAGGGAGAAAAGAAAAGATAAACCTTATCCCCATTTGCTTACCTAATTTCCACTTTACATTAACTATCCCAACTACCCCACATGATATTTCTCATGCTTTATGGCCCAAGCAACTAGCCAACGTGTTTTTCTTTTTTTTTCTTCCAATGGATGGTTTTGGTCTTTCATTGACCATTTGACCACCTTTAACCACCATTTAATAATTTAATTATTTATTTAATTAAATCCTTTAACTTAGGTTAATTAATCCCCACCTAATTTAATTCCATTCAATTCCCTCTATGAAATCCACCCATGGTTGACCAAGTCAACCATGGTGGCCGGCCCCACCAATTCTTGGTCTGCACGCCACCTCACTTGATGAGGTGGAGGTGGGTCCCACTTGGCCACATCACCTTGGCTTAATTCAAATTAACTTAGGTGATTTAAATCCATTCCATACATTCCAATTGGATCACCATTGGGCCCATGGCCCAATTACATTTTCCTCTTACCCATTTACCTTAGGGCTTACATCAATTTGATCCATTGGGTCCCAAATGGGTATTGGGCCCAATTTGACCATCCTTGACCCTTTAAGTAAATTTAAATCCAATCCATAGTCCATTGGGCCCTACTTGGGCCTTTGCCCAAATTTTGGTCCATTTACCATTTATTCCATCAATTTTCCCAATTTTTCATCCTTAAAATAAATAATATTCACATATTCATTAATTTACAATTTCCGGGCCATTACAATACAATCCTCTTTTGAAATTTTCGTCCCGAAAATTCGAGCGAAGTAGAGGTTCAAAACAACTCATACAAAGAGCTCCGGATGAGCGGCTCTCATCTCTCTAATTCAAGTTCCCAGGTGGTTTCTTCATTACCATGTCGTTCCCATACCACCTTGACCAACTGGATAGCGCGGTTCCGCAACACTCTTTGTTCTCTCCCGATCAATCTGATCGGCTTCTCCACATACATCACGTCGCTTGCACATCGATGTCTTGTACGTTCAATATATGTGAAGAATCAGGGTTGTACTTCCTCAACATGGACACATGGAACACATCATGAGATGATAACTGTGAAGGGAGCGCCAACTGATAAGCTACTCCCCCACCCTCTTCAGGATTGGAAACGGTCCCACAAATCTAGGCGACAGCTTCCCCCCCTTCCCGAATCTCATGTCCCTTCCGTTGTGAGACTTTCAAAAACACCAAGTCTCCCACCTCAAACTCGAGGAACCTTCTCCTCTTGTCGGCGTAACTCTTCTGACGGCTCTGCGCGGTGAGTAGGTGTTGCCGTACAACTTGATCAGCGCTGTAGTCTCCGTAACCAACCCGGTCCAATCAGCGCAGGCTCACCGGCCTCTGTCCAACACACTGGCGATCTACATGGCCTACCATACAAGGCCTCAAATGGACCATCTGTAGGCTTGCCTGGTAACTGCTGTTGTAGGAGAACTCCACCAATGGCAAGTGATCCTCCCATCCACCTTTGAAGTCTAGCATGCATGCTCTCAGCATATCCTCCAATGTCTATATTGTCCTCTCCGATTGTCCATCAGTCTGTGGATGAAAATGCTGTGCTAGTCAATATGTCGATCCCCATAGCCGACTGCATGCCCTGCCATACTCTACCTGTGAATCGGCCATCTCTGTCGGACACAATAGTCCGAGGAATACCATGTAGTCTGATGATATCCCGGATGTATCGTCGACCCAATGTCTCCGATGAATCTGTCATCTTGATGGGAAGGAAATGCGCAGATTTAGTCAATCGGTCCACTACGACCCATATCGCATCGTTGCCCTTTGATGACTTAGGCAACCCTGATACGAAATCCATAGATATATGCTCCCATTTCCACTCCGGCACTGGTAAGGGTGCTAGTCAATATGTCGGTCCCCATAGCCGACTGCATGCCCTGCCATACTTTGCCGGTGAATCGGCCATCCCTGCCAGACACAATAGTCCGGGGAATACCATGTAGTCTGATGATATCCCGGATGTACCGTCGACCCAAAGTCTCGATGAATCTGTCATCTTGATGGGAAGGAAATGCAGACTTAGTCAACCAGTCTACCACGACCCATATCGCATCGTTGCCCTTTGATGACCTTGGCAAGCCTATTACAAAATCCATGGATATGTGCTCCCATTTCCACTCCGGCACTGGCAAGGGTGTGAGTAAACCCAGTGGTTTCTGATGTTCCGCTTTAACCTGCTGGCAAGTTAGGCAACGAGCAACAAACTCTGCCACATCTCTCTTGAATCCCCGCCACCACAGTGCCTCTTAAGATCATGATACATCTTGGTGCTGCCGGATGTATAGAGAGCTTGGTTTGGTGTGCTTCAATCAACAATTCTCTTCTGGAGCTCTTAGGCACATATGTTCTACCTCGGAACACAAGACCCTGTCCTGGTCGTAATTCCTATTCCGGTACAACTTCACCGGTAGACATCTTAGTCCATATCTCCTCCACGTCTGGATCTGTCTGTTGTTCCCGTTCAATCTCGGAGACCATATTGGATCGTAATCAAACTATATATGGTCCCATGATTATTGAGATAGAGTTTGAACTATCTGATAATATTCAATACCTCCCATTCCGTCCTGATCAAGCTAGCTATTGTCGCATGTGACATGTGACTGAGAGCATCCGCCACCTTATTCCTTGCCGGGATGATATCGGAGTGCAAAATCATAAATCTGCCAGATATTCCATCCAGCGGCGTTGTCTCATGTTGAGTTCCTTCTGATCAAACAAATTTTTCAAACTCATGTGATCAGAAAACGCCTCAAATTTCTCACCATACAGGTAGTGTCTCCAGCTCTTGAGAGCGAAAACCACTGCTGCTAGCTCCCGATCATGTGTAGGATAGTGGCGTTCATGAATTTTTAACTGTCTTGATCCGTACGCCACTGCTCGATTACCTTGACTAAGTGTACACCCCAGTCCCCTCCTGAGGCATCACAGTACACCTCATAATTTCTGCCTCTTTCCGGTAAAATTAAAATAAGAGCGGTTGTAAGATTTTCCTTTAGCTCCTCAAATCTCCGGTTGCACAGATCCGACCACTCAAATTTGACTCCTTTCTGAGTGAGTCGGGTAAAGTGGAGCTACAATCTTGGAGAAGTCCATGATGAATTTCCTGTAGTAACCGGCCAATCCCAGAAAACTGCGGATCTCGGTCACATTTGTCGGCACTTTCCACTCCTTCACTGCCGCTACCTACCTTAGCCGGGTCCACGGCTATACCTTCCTCCGATATAACGTGTCCCAAGAAGTTAACCTTATAACCAGAAACTCACACTTGCTTGCTTTGGCATACAACTAGTTCCTCTTCAGGGCGTCCAGAACTATCTGCAGTTGTTCAGCATGTTCTTCCTGACTCTTGGAATAGATCAGGATGTCATCAATAAATACGATCACAAACTGATCTAAGTTAGACTAGAATATCCTATTCATCAGGTCCATGAACACAGCCGGTGCATTAGTAAGTCCAAATGGCATGACCACATACTCATATAAGCCATACCATGTCCTGAAGGCTGTCTTCTCTATGTCCTCCTCTCTGACCTGGATTTGATGATATCCGGACATCAGATCAATCTTGGAGAAGTGAGACGAACCCCTAAGTTGATCAAATAGATCATCAATCCTGGGCAGGGGATATTTGTTCCTGACAGTCAATTGGTTCAATTTCCTGTAATCCACACACATCCGCAGGGTACCATCTTTCTTTTTCACAAATAATACTGGGGCTCCCCATGCTGATGTGCTGTTCCGAATAAAACCCAGTCTGAGCAGTTCATCAATCTGCTTCTTCAACTCAGTCATCTCAGCCGGTGCCATCCGATAATGAGGCAATGATACTGGAGCAGTGCCTGGATACAACTTGATTTCAGAGTCTAACTCCCTCTTGGGTGGTAAACCAGGGAGCTCTGTTGGAAATATCTCGGCTGCTACTACCGCCGGAAGTTCAGCCCGTAGTGCTCTGTCTAATCTAATGTTGTTCAAGACAAGGTGGTTCAATTCTTCCTGCAGCCTTCTAGGAATGCCTTGTTTGTCAACGGCCACTATACCGCTTTCCTTCGGGTGACCAAAATATCACCCTACAAAGATGGCAATCAATATGGGCCTGATATGTAGCCAACCAATCCATACCAAATATAACATCGTATTCCGCCATATCGATTACCAAATAGTTGAACTCGAATCTGAATCCAGCGAGTTCAGTGTTCAGTGCCGTGCATATGAGTCCCAAGGACGTGTCTCCCGACGGGGGATACAATGGTAAGTGATGTGGACAGTTTTTGTACTAAAGTGTCCGTAGCAGATATGAATGCAGCAGATATAAATGAATGAGATGCTCCAAAATCAAACAATGCCACAGCATAGGAACTACCAACTACGGCCATACCTTGAATCACCAAGTGATCCGCCGCTGCTAGAGGAGCTATGGCAAAAAGCTGCCCCGATCCTGTAGGGTTTGTCGCTCGCCCCTTCGGGTTATATGCTCTGCCTCCTCGCGACTGAGCTGGTTTAGCTGGAGGAGGGGAAGAACCCTTGAAGTTAGAGGTTTGCTCAGCTGTGGACATTCCCTCTTAAAGTGGCCCTGTTGGCCACACTGATAGCAACTGTTCCCACCCCGTGGGACCTGGGTGATTGATGCTGACGGGGAGGGCTGAATGGGGCGAAAGCCCCCTGTAGATCCAGTAGAGGGTGAGGGTCTGCTGAAACTCGGGCGGAACCTCTTGTTGGGTTGAAATACGCCCCGCCCACTCTGCCCTCGGCGGTTGTCAGGCCGCGCTATCTCATTCAATTCCCGCTCCACTATAGTGGCCCTGCTGACCACCCCTGCCAATGTAGGTTCCTTGAATACTGTCACCCTGGCCTTGATGCTCAGCCGAAGGCCCCGCTCAAACTTACGGGCCCTCCGGTGCTCAGTATCCACCATGTAGAATGCGTAGACAGATAGACGAAGGAACTCCCTATGGTACTCTGCCACCGTCATATTGCCTTGTACTAATGATATAAAAGCTTGAGTCTGGCTCTCTCTTTCTTTCTCCAGAAAATACTGTTCTAGAAAAGTGGCTGAGAACCATTCCCAAGTCATGGCAATCCTTTGCCCTTCCGGCACCAGTGCTTGTTGCTTTTCTACCACTTCCCACCAATTACCGGCATTCTCAATCAGTTGAGATGTTGCCAGTAAGATTCTGTCAGCCGGACTGGAAATCTGAAGCAGATTCAAGATCTGAGTGATCTTCTTTAACCAATGATCTACTCCTACAACCCCTTCTTTTCCTCAGAAGTAGGGAGGGCGCTGTTGCTAGAAGTCTTTGACCATCTTCCGTTTACTGGTGTCACTAGTAGTCGCATTTCCTCTCAAATGTTGTTGAAGAGCAGCAGCGACTGCCGCTTGAACTACGTCTTTTAACTCGGGAGGTACACCTTGTATGTTTATACTATTCTATCCCTCTGCTTGATGAGGTGGTTGTACCCCCTCTTGATGCGGTGGTTGTACCCCCTCTTGATGCGGTGGCTGTACCCCCTCTTCCTGATGAGGTGGTGACACCTCTTCCCCTACCCGGGGATTTTGTCGGGTTCTTCTCTTTCGAGGCATTTTCCCAAATCATCGAAAATACTTATCGATTTAGTTCCTTCGTAGAATTGTTGTATTCATATATTTTGAGAAAAAAATTTCCCTAAGTATCAAATACTTTCTTCAGTTTGGGGAAAGAAAAATAAATACCGACTATGTATACTTCATTTTTGGGGGAAATTTTCCTAAGTATCAAATTTTTTTCTTTCCATTTGGGGGGAGGTTGCCAAATATGCACAGTTGGTTTGAGGGAAAGCTTCCCAACTATCAAATATTTATTTTTAATTCGGGGAAATCGGGGAGATTTTCCTATTTCGCTACGTTTGATAATTCCAACTTAAAGTGATTTTTTTTCTTCCCTTACTATCATTCCTTTTCGTCAAACGTTGTTCTCAGATTGAATGCTTCCTTCTGAGTCAATCGAAGTAAATTAACCTGGCCCCCGTGCAACGGACTCCGAAGAGTCGGTCGGTTGGGATTCTTAGCTGCCAGTGAGACATGCACCCGTCTTAATCTTACTTCGAGAGATTCATTCTTCCGAGTTTGCTCTGATACCAACTGTAATGCCCGCCCCTTTTCACCGTAAAATCAGAGTACATTTTTTTAAAAAATAAAAGTGACAAAGGGCGCGGACGTCACGACGCGAGTTAAGTCCGGGCTTCTAAAGCCCGGCCCTTAACTAGCCAACCCTACGTGTGCGTGGAACGAAGTCCACGAGAACGGTTCACACATAGACATAAGCTCGTGGAATACAACTTAATGCGGAATATTATAATAGAGACTATCCTACCAGTTTTTAGATAGCATGGAAGAAACATTCATTTAGTTACTAATATATCTCAAAATCATAATGTGTAAACTAAAATCCCAAAACATAGCAAGTTATCTAAATTATTACATTTCCAACAAGCTACGCTATTCAAATGTACATTTCCAAAATAAACATAAATAAATTAATAGTTCGCCTTCCCAAGCTCCTAAGCTTGGCTCCCGTCGCGCTCCTCCGTTCCGCCATCTCCTGCGCCATCAGCTAGGGGAGAAGTAGGGCGTTAGACAACGCGCCAAGTAGGACTCTGAGTAGGGCTAGCACATGGATTAGTAATGATAGCGTGCAGATAATAACATAGTGAAAACTGGTGAACAACCATATAATGAAATTATAAAGTGAATGCCATGCTATGGGTGTCTATGTTATGAATCCCACCCATCATCCTTACCATCATGATATCATATCCCCCTTGACGGCAAGACCTCGTCAAGGTATCCCCATGCCTGTTGTCGGTCACCCCAACGGAGCATGCACTCCGGTTATAACCTATCAAGTTATCCCCATGCCTGTTCTCGGTCGCCCCGACGGAGCATGGACTCCGGTTTGTTTATTTTTTTCGGCCCATGCCATGCAAGAGATGTAATGCATTATGCTATGTAATATATTTGGGTCATAGCCTTTACATATTACTCATATCACTAACATATAACTCATAGGTTAACCATATGCCATAATCACATATAAACCATAATTTCATAACCCATTGTATAACCAAAAATATAATTTCCAAAAATAAAGCAATAACCATTCACATAACACCTAATCCATGTCTTACAAATAGGTAGGAATCCTACCGAATACCGACTCGCGTTCTACTCTTTCGTTTTCGTCCCATAGTCCGGCTACCGACACGCGTGCCGCTCGCGATATCCAATACCATATTACATACACATAATCAGTCCACGTTTTAACCATTTCTAAGCCCATACATCATGTCTTAGTGGGTTGCTTCATTTTGACCAATATTTACGGTTTTGCCACTACCTTTCCCATAGTTAAACCTTCACTTAATTATATACATTTCTTTGTCCAAAATTCATTCATGGATTTAGGTCCATTAATGACCCATTCCACCATGTCACAAGACCATTAAAATTAGCCATTAAATTTACTTAAACTCCATTAACCTACATACAAATACACATTAATCTTAGGCCTTAATTTATTCACAAAATGGGTCCATTGATGTCTCATCACCCACAACCTAACCACACTAGAAAAATCAGTCATTTAAACACTCTAACCCTCATTCCTTTCTCCCACACATAATATCAAATTTTAATCCATACTTTTACCCACAAATGGGTCATGTGTTCGGCCATACACCATGGTCGAACCCATGATGCCTTTATCCTATTTTTTTCTTGGGTCCATTGTTACACATTTGAATTCATCACAAGTCCCTCCATATGGGGATTTCATCATTCATTTAGATCACCCATTTGATCAACATTGGTTTCATCTCTTGAGTCCATCAAAATTACTAACATTCCCCTCATCTTTTCACGGTTTCAAACACACTCAAACCATTAAATCTATGCTTAAAGTCCATTTAAAACCATCACCATTCTCAAATATGTTAGTACCTCCTTCCAAACCCATTAAATTCACACACAACAACATAGGGTTCGGCCATACACCATGGCCGAACCCATGGTTCATACTTCATTCTCTTCTATGCCTTTCAAGGCCATAAAACCCCTTTGCATTTTCATCATAAAAACCCTTTTAAAACTTACCCACATTTATTCATTTAAAACCCTAAAATTCATTAGCTACCCTCATTGTCTTCCATTCTTTAAAACCCTAACCAATTAAATCAAGCACCTAATCACCCACCATGGGGTTATGGCCGAACCCTATGGCCCATGATTTTCTTCCAATCACATAATTCCATGCTTAATTAGCTAAATTACATAATGTCCCCCATTCCTTAAAACCCAAACAACTTCACACATTAATTACATAACCCTTTATCCATTTATATTTATTTTTATTTTTATTTTTTTTCTTTCCCTAACCCTAATTTATCCATTAGGGTTTCCTCCACTTTCCATCCTTCCATTTGATGGATTTAAAGTCCATGGCATAAAATCATTTGGCCACCATTAAATTTAACAAAAATGAATCCCAATTTTTAAACCCTAGAAATCCAAAATTTCTTGTTTAAGAAATACTTACAATCCGTCGTCTCCTCCGATTTCCGCCACTCCCGTCGGCTTCCTTAACCTCCTTTCTCCTTCCTCTTTATCTTTGGTAGGCCAAGATGCTTGATCAATGGTGAAACCCTCCTAACTTAGGATTGGCCATGATAGGGTTTGATTTGAGAGAGAAAAGGGAGGAGAGGATAAAGAGGTGTCTAACTTTCTTGGTCTTGAGGTGGAGGGCCCAAGCTTAACCCTTTCTTCTCTCCTTCTCTTCTTTTCTCCTTAACTTTTTTTTTTCTTCTTCTCTTCTCTTCCTAGTGGGGGACGTCCATGAGAGAGTGAAAGAGAGGAAAGAGTGAAATGAGAATGAAAAGAGAGGGAGAAAAGAAAAGATAAACCTTATCCCCATTTGCTTACCTAATTTCCACTTTACATTAACTATCCCCAACCATCCCACATGATGTTTCTCATGCTTTATGGCCCAAGCAACTAGCCAACGTGTTTTTTTTTCCTTCCAATGGATGGTTTTGGTCTTTCAGTGACCATTTGACCACCTTTAACCACCATTTTAATAATTTAATTATTTAATTAATTAAGTCCTTTAACTTAGGTTAATTAATCCCCACCTAATTTAATTCCATTCAATTCCCTCTATGAAATCCACCCATGGTTGACCAAGTCAACCATGGTGGCCGGCCCCACCAATTCTTGGTCCACACGCCACCTCACTTGATGAGGTGGTGGTGGGTCCCACTTGGCCACATCACCTTGGCTTAATTCAAATTAACTTAGGTGATTTAAATCCATTCCATACATTCCAATTGGATCACCATTGGGCCCATGGCCCAATTACATTTTCCTCTTACCCATTTACCTTAGGGCTTACATCAATTTGATCCATTGGGTCCCAAATGGGTATTGGGCCCAATTTGACCATCCTTGACCCTTTAAGTAAACTTAAATCCAATCCATAGTCCATTGGGCCCTACTTGGGCCTTTGCCCAAATATTGGTCCATTTACCATTTATTCCATCAATTTTCCCAATTTTTCATCCTTAAAATAAATAATATTCACATATTCATTGATTTACAATTTCCGGGCCATTACATGGACTCCGATTATATCTCCACATATCAAGATATCCCCATGTCTGCTTCTCGGTCGCCCCGACGTAGCATGGACTCCGGTTATAGCGCATCAGGTTATCCCATGTTTGCTTCTCGGTCGCTCCGACGGACCATGGACTCCGGTTCCTTTATTTTCCCGTACATGCCATGCATGAGATGTAGGTGCATTATGCTATGTAATATATATAATCCATAGTCTTAATATAGAGTTCATAACTTAGCATATAATTCATAGCCTTGCATTATGCCATATGAGATACATAAATCATGATCTTAAAACTCATCATAAAACAAACCATATAATTTCCAAAATAAATCAAAGAAACCATCACACAATCCATGGCTTCCAAAAAGGTAGGAATCCTACCGAATACTGACTAGAGTCCCTTTACGTTTTTCCATCCGCAAACCCGGTCGCCGATCGCGCACCGCTTGTGATGTCCAGTACCTTATTATACATTACTAAATCAGTCCATATCGTATCCATGATCAAGCCCCTAAATCATGTCTTAGTGGGGTTCGGCCATACACCATGGCCGAACCTCACTAACTAGGTTTGTGGGTCCCATTTTCTCCATTAATTATTTTAATTACATAAGTCTAAAAACTAGTCACCCTAGACTTTATCAATCACACATAAGTTCATTACTTAGAGTCCCTAAGTCCATGGTCATCTCCCAAGGGGTTCTTTATCTTGGCCCATATTTACGGTTTTGCCACTACCTCTTTTCCATGACTAATCACTCATTTACCCATGTACATTTTTTGCTCATAATTGATCTATACACTCAAGTCCATTAGTGACCCATTTAATCATGCCATAACATCATTAAAACAACCCTTTTTCTTAACTTAATCTTCATAAATTAACCACCTACATAAACCCTTCCTTAGTCCATAAAATGACTTATAATTGAATCATCATTCTTAGCCACATCTTAGTCCATAATTGATCCATCAACCATATCACAAGATCATTTACATCAGCCATTTAATTAACCTAATATTTATTTATTTAAACACACATATAGTCCCATACTTAGCCCATCAATTATCTCATAAAATTGGGTCATGGGTTCGGCCATACACCATGGCCGAACCCATGATGTCTTTTTCCCATTTCTTGGACCTTTGTTACACATTTAAATCCATCATAAGCCCTTCCATGAAGGGGTTTAATTCATACATTTAAACCATCATCCTTAATCACATTTAAGTCCATTAACTTAGCCACATTCCCATTACAAATATCAACATTAGGTTCATTTTGGTCCATCAACATCACCAACATTGTCCATTTATTTTTCCATTATTTTACATCCATCATCATTCCACATTCATCACCATAGGGTTCAAAAATATTCCATCCATAAAATCTTTCCATGGTTTTATTTTTAAAACCTCATTTACAATGTTTAAAGCCCATTTAAAAATTGTTAATCTTCTCCATCATTTTCCATAATTTCACACCCATTAAATCCACCATTTCATCACCATAGGGTTCACCTTCATCCACCATTTTTGAGGCCATTAAAATCATCAATATTTCCCATGATTTTTCTCATAAAAACCCTTTAAAATTACCCACATTTAATCATTTAAAAACTTAAAACCCTAAATCATTCTCCATGCTTCCATTCTTATGAACCCTAATAAATAAATCAATCATCTACCATGGGGTGTACTTGAGAGAGAGAGGGAGAGGATGGGATGGAAAAATTACCTCAAGCTTTGGTCTTGAAGAGGTGGCCCAAAGTTTGTACTTTTCTTCTCTTCTTTTCCAAGCGTCCTTCTTTTTTTTTTTTTTCCAAGCTTTTCTTCTTCTTTCTCTTCTTAGTGTGGGACGAATATGAGAGAGGGAAAGAGAGGAAGAGAATGAAATGGGAGAGAATGAAAAGAAAACCCATCTTATCCCAAGGCTTGCTTAAGCTACACTTCACCATAAATTTTCCCACCAACCACATAAGATATTTTCTATGCTTTATGGTGGTGGTTGGGATAACCACCAGTAGCCAACGTTTTGTGTGTTTGGAGATAAGATGGGTTTTGGTCTTCCCATTTGACCATTTGACCACCTTTTGAATAATTTAATCATTTAATTAATTAGTTAATTACCTTAGGTTAATCAATTCCCACTTAAACTAATTCCATTATTCCACCCATGGTTGATCAAGTCAACCATGGCGGCCGGCCCTACCAATCCTTGGTCCACACACCACCTCATTTGATGAGGTGGAGGTGGGTCCCATTGGACCATGTCACCTTGGTCAACTCATCACTAACTTAGGAGATTTAATTTAATCCATTTTCAACTACTTGGATCACCATTGGGCCCATGGCCCAATTACATTCACCCTTACCCATTTACCTTAGAGCTTACATTATCTTGACCCATTGGGTCCCAAATGGGTATTGGGCCCAATTTGACCATCCTTGGCTCAATTGATCATCATTGACCATTTAAATGGCTTTAAATCCAATCCATGGTCCATTGGGCCATTCTTGGGCCTTTGTCCATATTTTGATCCATTCACCATTTATTCCATCAAATTTTCCAATTTCCACCATTAAAATAAATAATATCCACAAATATATTGATTTAAAAATTTCGGGCTATCACAATACAATCCTCTTTTGAAATTTTCGTCCTGAAAATTCGAGCGAAGTAGAGGTTCAAAACAACTCATACAAAGAGCTCCGGATGAGCGGCTCTCATCTCTAATTCAAGTTCCCAGGTGGTTTCTTCATTGCCATGTCGTTCCCATACCACCTTGACCAACTGGATAGCACGGTTCCGCAACACTCTTTGTTCTCTCCCGATCACTCTGATCAACTTCTCCACATACGTCACGTCACTTTGCACATCGACGTCTTGTACGTTCAATATATGTGAAGGATCAGGGTTGTACTTCCTCAACATGGACACATGGAACACATCATGTAGAGATGATAACTGTGAAGGGAGCGCCAACTGATAAGCTACCCCCCCACCCTCTTCAGGATTGGAAACGGTCCCACAAATCTAGGCGACAGCTTCCCCCCCTTCCCGAATCTCATGTGTCCCTTCCGTTGTGAGACTTTCAAAAACACCAAGTCTCCCACCTCAAACTCGAGGAACCTTCTCCTCTTGTCGGCGTAACTCTTCTGACGGCTCTGCGCGGTGAGTAGGTGTTGTCGTATCAACTTGATCTGCGCTGTAGTCTCCGTAACCAACTCCTGTCCAATCAGCGCAGGCTCACCGGCCTCTGTCCAACACACTGACGATCTACACGGCCTACCATACAAGGCCTCAAATGGAGCCATCTGGAGGCTTGCCTGGTAACTGTTGTTGTAGGAGAACTCCACCAATGGCAAGCGATCCTCCCATCCACCTTTGGAGCTAGCATGCATGCTCTCAGCATATCCTCCAATGTCTGTATTGTCCTCTCCGACTGTCCATCAGTCTGTGGATGAAATGTTGTGCTAGTCAAATGTCGGTCCCCATAGCCGACTGCATGCCTGCCATACTTTGCCGGTGAATCGGCCATCCCTGTCAGACACAATGGTCTGGGGAATGCCATGTAGTCTGATGATATCCCGGATGTACCGTCGACCCAAAGTCTCCGATGAATATGTCATCTTGATGGGAAGGAAATGCGTAAACTTAGTCAACCGGTCTACCACGACCCATATCGCATCGTTGCCCTTTGATGACCTTGGCAAGCCTGTTACAAAATTCATGGATATGTGCTCCCATTTCCACTCTGGCACTGGCAAGGGTGTGAGTAAACCCGGTGGTTTCTGATGTTTCGCCTTAACCTGCTGACAAGTTAAGCAACGAGCAACAAACTCTGCCAGCTCTTTCTTGAGTCCACGCCACCAATAGTGCCTCTTAAGATCATGATACATCTTGGTGCTGCCCGGATGGATAGAGAGCTTGGTTTGGTGTGCTTCAAACAACAACTCTCTTCTGCAGCTCTTAGGCACATATGTCCTTCCTCGGAACACAAGACCCTGTCCTGGTCGTAATTCCCACTCCGGTACAACCTCACCGGTAGACATTTTAGCCCATATCTCCTCCACCTCTGGATCTGTCCCTTGCTCCCGTTCAATCTCGGAGACCATGTTAGATCGTATGATCAGGTTATATATGGTCCCATGATTATTGAGTAGAGTTTAAACTCTTAATGGTATTCAATACCTCCCATTCCGTCCTGATCAAGCTGGCTACTGTCGCATGTGACATGCGGCTGAGGGCATCTGCCACTTTGTTCGCCTTGCCAGGATGATACCGAAGTACGAATTCATAATCCCCCAGATATTCCATCCATCTGCGTTGTCTCATGTTGAGGTCTTTCTGTTCAAATAGGTACTTCAAGCTCTTGTGGTTGAGAACACCTCAAACTACTCACCATAAAGGTAGTGTCTCCAGCTTTTGAGAGCGAAGACCACTGTTGCTAGCTCTAGATCATGTGCGGGGTAGTGGCGCTCATGAATTTTCAACTGTCTTGATCCGTACGCCACCGCACGATTACCTTGACTAAGTGCACACCCCAGTCCCTCACCTGAGGCATCATAGTACACCTCATAATTTCTGCCTCTTTCTGGCAAGATCATAATAGGAGCGGTTGTAAGCCTCTCCTTTAGTTCCTCAAATCTACGGTTGCACAGATCCGACCACTCAAATTTAACTCCTTTCTGAGTGAGTCGGGTACGTGGAGCTGCAATCTTGGAGAAGTCCATGATGAATTTCCTGTAGTAACCGGCCAATCCCAGAAAACTGCGGATCTCTGTCACATTCGTTGGCGCTTTCCACTCCTTCACTGTTGTTACTTTAGCCAGGTCCATGGCTATACCTTCCTTCGATATAATGTGCCCCAATAAGTTGACCTCAGATATCCAGAACTCACACTTGTTGGCTTTGGCATACAACTGGTTCTTCCTCCAGGTGTCCAAGACTATCCGCAGGTGCTCGGTATGTTCCTCCTGACTCTTGGAATAAATCAGGATGTCATCAATAAATACGATCACAAATTGGTCCAAGTAAGGACGGAAGATCCTGTTCATCAAATCCATGAACACAGCCGGTGCGTTTGTAAGTCCAAACGGCATGACCACATACTCATATAAGCCATACCGTGTCCTAAAGGCTGTCTTCTCCATGTCCTCCTCTTTAATCCGGATTTGATGGTATCCAGACATCAGATCAATCTTAGAGAAGTGAGAGGAACCCCTAAGTTGATCAAACAAATCATCTATCCGGGGTAAAGGGTACTTGTTCCTGACAGTCAGTTGGTTCAATTTCCTTTAGTCCACACACATCCGAAGGGTACCGTCTTTCTTCTTCACAAATAATACTGGGGCTCCCCATGTGGATGTATTGTTCCTAATAAAACTCAGTCTGAGCAGTTCATCAATCTATTTCTTCAACTCGGACATCTCAGCTGGTGCCATCCTGTAATGGGGCAATGATACTGGAGCAGCACCGGAATATAACTTGATCTCAAAGTCTATCTCCCTCTTAGGTGGCAACCCAGGGAGCTCTGTTGGGAATACCTCGGCATAATCTGCCACTACCGCTGGAAGTTCAACCCCTGGTGCCCTGTCTAATCTAATGTTGTTCAAGATAAGGTGGTTCAATTCTTCCTGCAGCCTTCTAGGGATACCCTGTCTGTCAGCGTGCACTGTATACCGCTTCCCCTCGGGTGACCAAAATATCACCCTACGAAGATGGCAATCAATATGGGCTTGAAATGTATCCAACCAGTCCATGCCAAATATAACATCGTACTCGGTCATATCGAGTACCAAATAGTTGAACTCGAACCAGAATCCAGCGAGTTCAGTGTTTAATGCAGTGCATAGGAGTCCCAAAGATATGTCTCCGACGGGGGATACAATGGTAAGTGATGTGGACAGGTTTTGTACTAATGTGCCCGTAGCAAATATGAATGCAGCAGATATAAATGTATGGGAAGCTCCAGAATCAAATAATGCAACAGCATAGGAACTACCAACTACAGCCATACCTTGAATCACCGAACGATCCACTGCTACTGGAGACGGTATGGTAAAAAGCAGTCAAGATCCTGTAGGTTTGGAGCCCGCCCCGCCTGGTTGTATGTTCTGCCTCCTCGCGACTGAGCTGGTCTAGTTGGAGGGCGGAATGAACCCTTGAAGTGAGAGGGTCTGTTGATCTGTGGACACTCTCTCTTGAAGTGGCCCTGCTGGCCACACTGATAACATGTGTTCCCACCCCGTGTAGATCCAGTGGAGGGTGAGGGTCTGTTGAAGTTCGGGCGGAACTTCTTGTTGGGTTGAAATGCACCCCGCCCACTCTGCCCTCGGCGGTTGTCAAACCGCACTATCTCATTCAACTCTCGCTCCGCTATAGTAGCCCTGCTGACCACCCCTGCCAGTGTAGGTTCCTTGAAGATGGTCACCCTAGTCCTGATGCTCGGCCGAAGGCCCCATCAAACTTAAGGGCCTTTCGGTGCTCGGTATCCACCATATAAAATGCATATACGGATAGCCTAAGGAATTCTCTGTGATATTCTGCCACCGTCATATTGCCTTGTACCAATGATAGGAAGGCTTGAGTCTGGCTCTTTCTTTCCTCCTCCGGAAAATACTGCTCTAGAAAGGTGGCTGAGAACCATTCCCACGTCATGGTAATCCTTTCCCCTTCCGGCACCAGTGCTTGCTGCTTTTCTACAACCTCCCACCAATTACCGGCATCCTCGATCGGTTGAGATGTAGCCAGTAAGATCGTATCAGGAGGACTCGAAATCTGAAGCAGATTCAAGATCTGAATGATCTTTTTCAACCAATGCTCTGCTCCAACAGCCCCTTCTTTTCCCCTGAAGTAGGGAGGGCGTTGTTGCTAGAAATCTCTAACCATATTCCGTTTGTTGGAGCCGCTGGTGGTCGCATCCCCATTCAAGTGCTGTTGAAGGACAGAGGTGACGACTGCTTGAACCAATTCTTTCAACTCGGAAGGCACAACCGGTAGGTTCACACTATTCTGTCCCTCCTCCTGATGTGGTGGTTGTACTCCCTCTTGATGCGGTGGTTGTACTTCCTCTTGGTGCGCTGGTGGCCCCTCTTCCTCTACCCGTGGGTTTTGTCGGGTTTTTCTCTTCCGAGGCATTCTCCTAAATTATTGAAAAACATTTATTGACTTAGTTCCTTCATAAACTTGGCGTGTCTCATATTTTTGCCAAATAAACATACTTAGTTTTTTTTTTTGCGGGAATAATTTCCTAAGTATCAAGCATTTTTCTTTTAATTCGGGGGGGAAAATTGCCAAATAAGCATACTTGGTTTGAGGGAAAACTTCCCAAGTATCAAATGTTCCTTTTTAATACGGGGAAATCGGGGAGATTTTCCTATTTTGCTACGTTTGATAAATTCATCATTTATAATGATTGTCCTTCCCTTACTATCATTCCTTTTCGTCGTATGTTGTTCTCAGATTGAATACTTCAGTTTGAGTCAATCGAAGTAAATTAACGTGGCCCCCGTGCAGCAGACTCCGAAGAGTGGGTCAGTTGGGATTCTCATCCGTCAGTGAGACGTGAAACCGTCTTAATTTTACTTCGAGAGATTCATTCTTCTGAATTCGCTCTGATACCAACTGTAACGCCCGCCCCTTTTTTCACGGAAAATCAGAGTCTATTTTTTTTTTTTTTTTAAATGAAGAGTGACAAAGGAGCGGGACGTCACGACGCGAGTTAAGTCCGAGCTTCTAAAGCCCGGCCCTTAACTGGCCAACCCTACGTGTGCGTGGAACTAAGTCTACGAAGAACGGTTCACACGTAGAACTAAGCTTGAGGAAATTAAACATTAAAGCGGGGTTATAATGGAATCTATCCTACCAGTTTTAGATAGCATGGAAGATACATCATTTAAATTACTACATTACCTCAAATTATCACATACAACAGTAAAGTCCAAACCATAACAAGGAATCTAAAATTATTACATATCGACAAGCTAAGTTACTTAAATTACATTTCCAAAATAAAACTTAAATAAACTAAGTAGCTGCTTTCCCAAGCTCCTAAGCTTGGCTCCCGTCGCGTCCACCGTTTCCGCTGTCTCCTGCGTCATCAGCTAGGGTAGAAGTAGGGCGTTAGACAACGCGCCCAGTAGGACTCCGAGTAGGGTTAGCACATGGATTAGTGGTAACAAGCATACAAATAACAATATAAATAAACCCATAAAATGAATGCCATGCCATGGGTGCCTATGTCATGTGTCCCACCCATCATCCATACCATCATACAATGTCATATCCCCCTTCACGGCAAGGCCTCGTCAAGGTGTCCCCATGTTTGCTTCTCGGTCTCCCCGAAGGAGCATGGACTCCGGTTATAGCATATCAAGCTATCCCCATGTTTGCTTCTCGGTCGCCCTGACGGAGCATGGACTCCGGTTATAGCATATCAAGCTATCCCCATGTTTGCTTCTCGTTCGCCCCGACGGAGCATGGACTCCTATTATAGCACCTCAAGCTATCCCCATGATTGCTTCTCGGTCGCCCCGACGGAGCATGGACTCCGGTTTCTTTATTTTCCCGCCCATGCCATGCATGAGATGTAAGTGCATTATGCTATGTAATATATATAACTCATAACCTTAATATATCATACATAGCCTTAACATATAATGCATAACATTAAAATATAATTCAAAGTATTAACATATAATTCATAACTTTAAAATCCATCATAAAACAAATCACATAATTATCAAAATAAATTAAAGGAACCATCACATATCCACGGCTTACAAAAAGGTAGGAATCCTACCGAATACCAACTAGCGTCCTTTTTCGTTTCCGTCTGATAATCCGATCACCGATACGCAAACCGCTTGTGATATCCGATACCTTATTATATACAAATAATCAGTCCATGTTTTTAACCAGTTTTAAGCCATAAATCATACCTTAGTGGGGTTCGGCCATACACCATGGCCGAACCTCAGTAAATAGGTTTGTGGGTCCCATTTAATCCATTCATGATTTTTAATTTGATCATTAGGTTAAGTTAATTAATTCCCACTTAATTTAATTCCATTAAATTCCCTCTATGAAATCCACCCATGGTTGACCAAGTCAACCATGGTGGCCGGCCCCACTAATTCCTAGCCTACCCGCCACCTCACCAAGAGGTGGGCCCCATTCGGCCATGTCACCTAAGCTTAATCAAAATTAATCTTAGGTGATTCACATTAATTAAAACACATTAATTCACTTTGATCCTCTTTAGTTACCTTTGACTTATTCATGGTTGACCAAGTCAACCATGATGGTCGGACCACCTATGCCTTGGTCCACATGCCACCTCACTTGGTGAGGTGGAGGTGGGCCCTATTTGGTTATGCCATCTTGATTATTTCATCACTAACTTAGGTGGTTTAATTCTAATTCAATCTATCCCAACCAATTGGGTCACCATTGGACCCATGGCCCAATTAAATTTATTTCCTACCCATTTACCTTAGGGCTTAACCATCTTGACCCATTGGGTCCCAAATGGGTATTTAACCCAATTTGACCATTCTTGACCCAATTAATCATTTTTGACCAATTAAATAAGTTTCATCCAACCCATGGTCCATTGGACCATACTTGGGCCTTTGCCTCAAATTTTGATCCACTTAACATCTATTCCATCAAAATTCCTAATTTCCATTATTAAAATAAATAATAGCCACATATATATTAATTTAACATTCCAGGCTATTACATTTATGGTTTAGGGATTTAGGGTTTTAGCGTTTTAGGGTTTAGCGTTTAGGGTTTTAGGGTTTTAGGGTTTTGGGGTTTAGGGTTCTAGGGTTTAGGGTTTAGTGTTAAGGTTTTACGGTTTAGGTTTTTTGGGGTTTACGGTTTAAGGTTTAGGGTTTAGGGTTTAGGTTTTAGGGTTTACAGTTTTAGGATTTTTTGGTTTTAGTGTTTAGGGTTTTAGTATTTTAGGGTTTATTGTCTTAGGGTTTTACGATTAAGGGGTCTAGGGTTTAGGGTTTTAATGTTTTATGTTTTTGGCTTTTAGCGTTTTAGGGTTTAGGGTTTAGGGTTTATTTTTAGGGTTAAGGGATTTCGGGTTTTAGGGTTTTAAGGTTTAGGGTTTAGGGTTTTAGGGTTTTAAGGTTTAGGGTTTTAGGGTTTAGGGTTTAGTTTTTAGGGTTTAGGGTTTAGTGTTTAGGTTTAGGGTTTTAGGGGTTTAGTGTTTAGGGTTTAGGGTTTGGGTTTTAGGGCAGATGATTTTAGGGTTTTAGGGGTTTAGGTTTTAGCATTTCAGATTTAGGGTTTTGGGGTTTTACGGTTTAGGGCTTTAGGGTTTTAGTATTTTAGGGTTTAGGATTCTAGGGTTTAGGGATTAAGGGGTTTAGGATTTAGGATTAGGGTTTTGGGTTTAAGGTTTTGTATTTAGGTTTAGGGTTTACGGATTTAAGGTTTAGGGTTCTAGGGTTTAGGGTTTAGGGTTTAGGGTTTTAGGGTTTTAGTGCTTTAGGGTTTAGGGTTTTAGGGTTTAGGTTTAAGGGTTTACGATTTTTGGGTCTTAGGGGATTTAGGGTTTAGGATTTCGGATTTAGGGCTTTGGGATTTTGAGGGTTTTAGAGTTTAGGGTTTGGGGTTTTATGGTTTTAGGGTTTAGGATTTTATGATTTGGTATTTAGGGTTTTAGGATTTTAGGGTTTACTGTTTGAGGCTTTTATGGTTTGGGGTTTTAGGGTTAAGGGGTTTAGGGTTTTAGGGTTTTAATGTTTTAGGGTTTAGGGTTTTAACATTTTAGTGTTTCGGGTTTAGGGTTTAGGGTTTGGGTTTTAGGGTTTAGGGGTTTAGGGTTTTGGGTTTAGTGTTTAAGGTTTAGGTTTTAGGTTATCGATTTTAGGGTTTTAGGGTTTTAGGGGTTTAGGGTTTAGGATTTCGGATTTAGGGTTTCGTGGTTTTAGGGTTTTAGGGTTTTAGGGTTTTAGGGTTTTAGGGTTTTAGGGTTTAGGGTTTTAGGGTTTAGGGTTTAGGGTTTAGGGTTTAGGGTTTAGGGTTTAGGGTTTGGGGTTTATGTTTTAGGGTTTAGGTTTTTGGGTTTGGGTTTTGTGTTTAGGGTTTAGGGTTTAGAGTTTTTGGGGTTGAGGGTTTAGGATTTTGGTGTTTAGGGTTTGGGGTTTTAGGGTTTAAGTGTTTCAGGTTTTAGGATTTTAGGGTTTAGGGTTTAGGAGGTTTTAGAATTTTAGGGTTTAGGGTTTAGGGTTTAGGGTTTTAGGGTTTTAGTATTTTAGGGTTTAGGGTTTTAGGGTTTTGGGCTTAGGGCGTAGGTTTTAGGGTTTAGGGTTTTAGGGGTTTAGGGTTTAGGGTTTAGGTTTAGGGTTTAGGTTTTAGTGTTTAGGGTTTAGGTGTTAGGGTTTACGGTTTTAGGGTTTTAGGGGTTTAGGGTTTAGGATTTCGGATTTAGGGTTTTGGGGTTATAGAGTTTTAAAGTTTTAGAGTTTTAGTGTTTTAGTATTTAGGATTTTAGGGTTTAGGGTTCAGGGTTTAGATTTTAGGGGCTAGGGTTTTTGGGGTTTAGGGCTTTGGGTTTAGGGTTTAGGATTAGGCTTTAGGTTTTGGGTTTAGTGCCTAGGGTTTAGGTTTTAGGTTTTACGATTTTAGGTTTTAGGGGTTTAGGGTGTTGGGTTTTAGCGTTTTAGGGTTTAGGGTTTTAGTGTTTTAAGGTTTAGGGTTTTAGGGTTTAGGGTTTAGGGCTTAGGTTTTAGGTTTTAGGGTTTAGGGTTTAAGGGGTTTAGGATTTAGGATTAGTGTTTTGGGTTTAAGGTTTTGGGTTTAGGTTTAGTGTTTACGGATTTAAGGTTTTAGTGTTTTAGGGTTTAGGGTTTAGGGTTTAGGGTTTTAGGGTTTTAGGGTTTTAGTGTTTTAGGGTTTAGGTTTTTAGGGTTTAGGTTTAAGGGTTTACGGTTTTAGGGTTTACGGTTTTAGGGTTTTAGGGGTTTAGGGTTTAGGATTTCAGATTTCGCGTTTTGGGATTTTGAGGGTTTTAGAGTTTAGGGTTTAGGGTTTTATGGTTTTATGGCTTAGGATTTAAGAGTTTGGTATTTAGGGTTTTAGGATTTTAGTGTTTACTGTTTCAGGCTTTTATGGTTTAGGGTTTTAGGGTTAAGGGGTTTAGGGTTTTAGGGTTTAGGGTTTAGGGTTTTAGGGTTTTAATGTTTTAGGGTTTAGGGTTTTAACGTTTTAGGATTTCGGGTTTAGGTTTATGGGATTTAGGGTTTTAGGGATTTAGGGTTTCGGTTTTAGGGTTTTGGTCTTAGTGTTTACGGTTTTAGGGTTTTAGGGGTTTAGCGTTTATGGTTTCAGATTTAGGGTTTTGGGGTTTTACGGTTTTAGGGCTTTAGGGTTTTAGTCTTTTTGGGTTTAGGGTTTTAGGGTTTAGGGTTTAGTGTTTATGTTTTAGGGTTTAGGGTATGGGGTTTAGGATTTAGGATTAGGGTTTTGGGTTTAAGGTTTTGGGTTTAGGTTTAGGGTTTACGTGTTTTAGGGTTTAGGGTTTAGGGTTTTAGGGTTTTGGTGTTTTAGGGTTTAGGGTTTTAGTGTTTATTGTTTATGTTTTATGGTTTAGGGTTTTAGGGTTTAGAGTTTAGGTTTTAGGGTTTAGGGTTTAGCTTTTAGAGTTTACGCTTTTAGGGTTCTAGGGGTTTTGAATTTAAGATTTTGGACTTAGGGTTTTAGGTTTGGGTTTAGGATTTTAGGGTTTTAGGTTTTAGTGTTTAGGGTTTTAGGGTTCAGGATTTCAGGGTTTAAGCGTTTAGGGTTTTAGGGTTTTGGGGTTTTGGGGGTTTAGGGTTTAGGGTTTAGCGTTTTTGGGATTTAGGGTTTTACGGTTTAGGAAAGGGGTGGGATTTTAGGGGTTTAGGGTTCTAGGTTTTAGGGTTTTGGGGTTCAGGTTTTAGGGTTTAATGTAGGGTCTTAGGGGTTTGGGGTTCAGGTTTTAGGGTTTATGGTTTTAGGGATTTAGGTGTTTAGGGTATAGGATTTCGTATTTAGGTTTTTGGGGTTTTGGGGTTTTAGGGTTTTAGGGTTTTGGGGTTTAGGGTTTAGGGTTTAAGGGGTTTAGGGGCTTAGGGCTTATGGTTTAGGGTTTAGGGTTTAGGGTTTAGGATTAGGGTTTTGGGTTTAGGTTTTGGGGTTAAGGGTTAAGGGTTTTAGGGCTTAGGGGTTTAGGGTTTAGGATTTTCGATTTAGGGTTTTGGGGTTTTAGGGTTTTATTGTTTTAGGGTTTACGGTTTTAGGGCTTAGGGTTTAGGGTTTTGGGGTTTAGGGTTTAGGGTTTAGGGTTTAGGGTTTTGGGGTTTAGGGTTTGCGGTTTAGGGTTGAGGGTTTAGGTTTTAGAGTTTACGGTTTTAGGGTTTTTGGGGCTTAGGGTTAAGGATTTCGCATTTAGGGTTTTGGGGTTTTAGAGTTTTAGGGTTTAGGGTTTTAGGGGTTTAGGGTTTAGGGTTTGGGGTTTAGCTTTTAGAGTTTTCGATTTTAGGGTTTTAAAGTTTTAGGGTTTTATTGTTTTAGGGTTTTGGGTTTAGGGGTTTAGGGTTTTGGTGTTCAGCGTTTAGGGTTTAGGTTTCAGGATTTAGGGTTTTAGGGACTTGGGATTTAGGGTTTTGGGTTTAGGGTTTAGCTTTTAGAGTTTACGATTTTAGGGTTTTTGGGGTTTAGGGTTTAGGATTTTGGATTTAGGGTTTTGGGGTTTTAGAGTTTTAGGTTTAGGTTTAGGGTTTCAGGGTTTAGGGTTTTAGGGTTTTAGGTTTTAGTGTTTAGGGTTTTAGGTTTAGGGTTTTATGGTTTTAGGGTTTTGGGTTTTAGGGTTTTGGGATTATGGGGGTTTAGGGTTTTAGGGTTTTAGGGTTTCAGGGTTTAGGGTTTTAGGGTTTTAGGTTTTAGTGTTTAGGGTTTTAGGGTTTAGGGTTTTATGGTTTTAGGGTTTTGGGTTTTAGGGTTTTGGGTTTTAGGGTTTTGGGATTATGGGGGTTTAGGGTTTTAGGGTTTTAGGGTTTCAGGGTTTAGGGTTTTAGGGTTTTAGGTTTTAGTGTTTAGGGTTTTAGGGTTTAGGGTTTTATGGTTTTAGGGTTTTGGGTTTTAGGGTTTTGGGATTATGGGGGTTTAGGGTTTTAGGGTTTTAGGGTTTCAGGGTTTAGGGTTTAAGGGGTTTAGGGGCTTAGGGCTTATGGTTTAGGGTTTAGGGTTTAGGGTTTAGGATTAGGGTTTTGGGTTTAGGTTTTGGGGTTAAGGGTTAAGGGTTTTAGGGCTTAGGGGTTTAGGGTTTAGGATTTTCGATTTAGGGTTTTGGGGTTTTAGGGTTTTATTGTTTTAGGGTTTACGGTTTTAGGGCTTAGGGTTTAGGGTTTTGGGTTTAGGGTTTAGGGTTTAGGGTTTAGGGTTTTGGGTTTAGGGTTTGTGGTTAGGGTTGAGGGTTTAGGTTTTAGAGTTTACGGTTTTAGGGTTTTTGGGGCTTAGGGTTAAGGATTTCGCATTTAGGGTTTTGGGGTTTTAGAGTTTTAGGGTTTAGGGTTTTAGGGTTTAGGGTTTAGGGTTTGGGTTTAGCTTTTAGAGTTTTCGATTTTAGGGTTTTAAAGTTTTAGGGTTTTATTGTTTTAGGGTTTTGGGTTTAGGGTTTAGGGTTTTGGTGTTCAGCGTTTAGGGTTTAGGTTTCAGGATTTAGGGTTTTAGGACTTGGGATTTAGGGTTTTGGGTTTAGGGTTTAGCTTTTAGAGTTTACGATTTTAGGGTTTTTGGGTTTAGGGTTTAGGATTTTGGATTTAGGGTTTTGGGGTTTGAGTTTTAGGTTTAGGTTTAGGGTTTCAGGGTTTAGGGTTTTAGGGTTTTAGGTTTTAGTGTTTAGGGTTTTAGGTTTAGGGTTTTATGGTTTTAGGGTTTTGGGTTTTAGGGTTTTGGGATTATGGGGTTTAGGGTTTTAGGGTTTTAGGGTTTCAGGGTTTAGGGTTTTAGGGTTTTAGGTTTTAGTGTTTAGGGTTTTAGGGTTTAGGGTTTTATGGTTTTAGGGTTTTGGGTTTTAGGGTTTTGGGTTTTAGGGTTTTGGATTATGGGGTTTAGGGTTTTAGGGTTTTAGGGTTTCAGGGTTTAGGGTTTTAGGGTTTTAGGTTTTAGTGTTTAGGGTTTTAGGGTTTAGGGTTTTATGGTTTTAGGGTTTGGGTTTTAGGGTTTTGGGATTATGGGGGTTTAGGGTTTTAGGGTTTTAGGGTTTCAGGGTTTAGGGTTTTAGGGTTTAGGTTTTAGTGTTTAGGGTTTTAGGGTTTAGGGTTTTATGGTTTTAGGGTTTTGGGTTTTAGGGTTTTGGGTTATGGTTTAGGGTTTTAGGGTTTTAGGGTTTTGCGGCTTATGAAAGGGGGGTTTTAGGGTTTACTGTAGGGTTTTGGGTTTTAGGGTTTTGGGATTATGGGTTTAGGGTTTTAGGGTTTAGGGTTTTGCGGCTTATGAAAGGGGTAGGGTTTTAGGGGTTTACTGTAGGGTTTTAGTGGTTTGGGGTTTTAGGTTTAGGGTTTTGGATTTTTAGGGGTTTCGGGTTTTAGGGTTTTAGGGCTTAGGGTTTAGGGTTTTAGGTTTAGGTTTCTAGGGTATTAGGGTTTTGTGTTAAGGGTTTTAGGGATTTTAGGGTTTACGGTTTTAGGGTTTGGAATTTTAGGCTTCAGGGGTTTAGGGTTTTAGGGTTTAGGGTTTAGGGTTTTAGGGTCTAGGGTTTTAGGGTTTAGGGCTTTAGGGTGTGGTGTGTTAGGGTTTAGGGTTTAGGGTTTAGCATTTAGGTTTTAGGTTTAGGGTTTTAGGTTTTAGGGTTTAGGGTTTGAGGGTTTAGGGTTTACGGTTTTAGGGTTTAGGGTTTAACTTTTACGGTTTTATGGTTTAGGGTAGCGTTTTAGGGGTTTTGGGTTTTTGGGTTTTTCGGTTTTATGGTTTTAGGGTTTAGGGTTCAGGGTTAAGGGCTTAGGGTTTTAGAGTTTATGGTTTAGGGTTTAGGGTTTAGGATTTTTGGATTTTTGTATTTTAGGGTTTAGCATTTTAGGGTTTAGGGTTTAGGGTTTTGGGGTTTTAAGGTTTTAGGGTTTTGTGTTTTGGGGTTTTAGGGTTTAGGGCTTAGGGTTTAGGGTTTAAGGTTTAGGGCTAAGGGTTTTAGGGTTTTAGGGTTTTAGGGTTTTAGGGTTTTAGGGTTAAGGGTTAGGGTTTAGGGTTTTAGGGTTTTAGGGTTTTGGGATCAGGGTTTAGGGTGTTGGGTTTTAGCGTTTTAGGGTTTAGGGTTTAGGGTTTGGGGTTTATTGTTTAGGGTTAAGGGATTTAGGGTTTTAGTTTTTTAAGGTTTAGGGTTTAGGGTTTTAGTGTGTTAAGGTTTAGGGTTTTAGGGTTTAGGGTTTCAGGTTTAGGTTTTAGGATTTAGGGTTTTAGTGGTTTAGTGTTAAGGGTTTGGGTTTTAGGATAGACGGTTTGAGAGTGTTAGGGGTTTAGGGTTTAGGATTTCAGATTTAGTGCTTTGGGGTTTTACGGTTTTAAGGCTTTAGAGTTTTAGTGTTTTAGGGTTTAGGGTTTTAGGGTTTAGGGTTTAGTGTTTAGGTTTTAGGGTTTAGGGTTTAAGGGGTTTAGGATTTAGGATTAGGGTTTTGGATTTAAGGTTTTGGGTTTAGGTTTAGTGTTTACGGATTTAAGGTTTTATTGTTTTAGGGTTTAGGGTTTAGGGTTTTAGGGTTTTAGTGTTTTAGGGTTTAGGGTTTTAGGGTTTAGGTTTAAGGGTTTACGGTTTAAGGTTTACGGTTTTAGGGTTTTAAGGGTTTAGGGTTTAGGATTTCGGATTTAGGGTTTTGGGATTTTGAGGGTTTTAGAGTTTAGGGTTTAGGGTTTTATGGTTTTAGGGCTTAGGATTTATGGGTTTCGTATTTAGGGTTTTAGGATTTTAGGGTTTACTGTTTCAGGCTTTATGGTTTAGGGTTTTAGGGTTTACTGTTTCAGGCTTTTATGGTTTAGGGTTTTAGGGTTAAGGGGTTTAGGGTTTTAGGGTTTAGGGTTTAGGGTTTTAGGGTTTTAATGTTTTAAGGTTTAGGGTTTTAACGTTTTAGGATTTCGGGTTTAGGGTTAAGGGATTTAGGGTTTTGGGGATTTAGGGATTTAGGGTTTCGATTTTAGGGTTTGGGCTTTAGTGTTTACGATTTTATGGTTTTAGGAGTTTAGCGTTTAGGATTTCAGATTTAGGGTTTTGGGGTTTTACGGTTTTAGGGCTTTAGGGTTTTAGTCTTTTAGGGTTTAGGGTTTTAGGGTTTAGTGTTTAGGTTTTAGGGTTTAGGGTTTAAGGGGTTTAGGGTATGGGGTTTAGGATTTAGGATTAGGGTTTTGGGTTTAAGGTTTTGGATTTAGGTTCAGGGTTTACGGATTTAAGGTTTTAGTGTTTTAGGGTTTAAGGTTTAGGGTTTTAGGGTTTTGGTGTTTTAGGGTTTAGGGTTTAGTGTTTATTGTTTAGGTTTTATGGTTTAGGGCTTTAGGGTTTACAGTTTAGGTTTTAGGGTTTTGGCTTTAGCTTTTAGAGTTTACGATTTTAGGGTTTTAGTGGTTTAGGGTTTAGGATTTAGGACTTAGGGTTTTAGTGTTTTAGGTTTGGGTTTAGGGTTTTAGGGTTTTAGGTTTTAGTGTTTAGGGTTTTAGGGTTCAGGATTTTTGGGTTTTAGCGTTTAGGGTTTTAGGGTTTTGGGGTTTTGGGGGTTCAGGGTTTAGGGTTTAGGGTTTTTGGGATTTAGGGTTTTATGGTTTAGGAAGGGGGTGGGGTTTTAGGGGTTTAGGTTTCTAGGTTTTAGGGTTTTGGGGTGCTTTTAGGGTGTAGTGTAGGGTTTTAGGGGTTTGGGGTTCAGGTTTTAGGGTTTACAGTTTTAGGGATTTAGGTGTTTAGGGTATAGGATTTCGTATTTAGGGTTTTGGGGTTTAGGGCTTAGGATTAGGGTTTAGGGTTTAGGGTTTAGGGTTTAGGATTTAGGGTATTGGTGTTTAGGGTTTTAGGGTTTAGGGTATAGGGTTTAGGGTTTTAGGGTTTTGGTGTTTTATGGTTTAGTGTTGTAGGGTTTAGGATTTACGTTTAAGGGTTTCGGGTTTTAGGGGTTTAGGGTTTTAGGGTTTGGGGTATAGGGTTTAGGGTTTTAGGGTTTTGGTTTTAGGGTTTAGGTTTTAGGGTTTAGGAGTTAAAAGTTTAGGGATAGAGTTTAGGGTTAAGGGATTTAATGTTTCAATGTTTTTGGGTTTGGGGTTTAGGGTTTTAGGCTTTTATTGTTTTTGGGTTTAGAGTTTTACAGTTTATTGTTCAGGCTTTAGGGTTTAGGGTTTAGGGTTCAGGGTTTAGGGTTAAGTGTTTATGGTTTTGGGTTGGGGTTTAGGGTTTATGGTATAGGGATTATGTGTTTTAGGGTTTTAGGGTTTAGGGTTTAGGGTTTCGGGTTTAGGGATTTAGGGTTTTAGGGTTTAGGGTTTAGGGTTTTAGAGTTTAGGGTTCTAGGGTTTTGGTTTAGGGTTAAGGTTTTACGGTTTAGTGGTTTAGGGGTTTACGGTTTATGGTTTAGGGTTTAGGGTTAGGTTTTAGGGTTTATGGTTTTAAGGTTTAAATGTTTTAGGGTTTAGAGCTTTAGCGTTTTAGGGTTTAGGGTTTAGCTGTTAGGGTTAAGGGATTTAGGGTTTAGGGTTTTAGGGTTTAGGGTTTAGGATTTAGTTTTTAGGGTTTAGGATTTTAGGGGTTTAAGGTTTTGGGTTTAGGGCTTTAGGGGTTTAAGGTTTTGGGTTTAGTGCCTAGGGTTTAGATTTTAGGTTTCACGGTTTTAGGGTTTTAGGGGTTTAGGGTGTTGGGTTTTAGCGTTTTAGGGTTTAGGGTTTAGGGTTTAGGGTTTTAGTGTTTTAGGGTTTAGGGTTTTAGGGTTTAGGGTTTAGGGCTTAGGTTTTAGGTTTTAGGGTTTAGGGTTTAAGGGGTTTAGGATTTAGGATTAGTGTTTTGGGTTTAAGGTTTTGGGTTTAGGTTTAGTGTTTACGGATTTAAGGTTTTAGTGTTTTAGGGTTTAGGGTTTAGGGTTTAGGGTTTAGGGTTTTAGGGTTTTAGGGTTTTAGGGTTTTAGGGTTTAGGTTTTTAGGGTTTAGGTTTAAGGGTTTACGGTTTTAGGGTTTACGATTTTAGGGTTTCAGGGGTTTAGGGTTTAGGATTTCAGATTTCGGGTTTTGGGATTTTGAGGGTTTTAGAGTTTAGGGTTTAGGGTTTTATGGTTTTAGGGCTTAGGATTTAAGAGTTTGGTATTTAGGGTTTTAGGATTTTAGGGTTTACTGTTTCACGCTTTTATGGTTTAGGGTTTTAGGGTTAAGGGGTTTAGGGTTTTAGGGTTTAGGGTTTAGGGTTTAGGGTTTTAGGGTTTTAATGTTTTAGGGTTTAGGGTTTTAACGTTTTAGGATTTCGGGTTTAGGTTTATGGGATTTAGAGTTTTAGGGATTTAGGGTTTCGATTTTAGGGTTTAGGTTTTAGTGTTTACGGTTTTAGGGGTTTAGCGTTTATGGTTTCAGATTTAGGGTTTTGGGGTTTTACGGTTTTAGGGCTTTAGGGTTTTAGTCTTTTTGGATTTAGGGTTTTAGGGTTTAGGGTTTAGTGTTTATGTTTTAGGGTTTAGGGTATGGGGTTTAGGATTTAGGATTAGGGTTTTGGGTTTAAGGTTTTGGGTTTAGGTTTAGGGTTTACGGTGTTTTAGGGTTTAGGGTTTAGGGTTTTAGGGTTTTGGTGTTTTAGGGTTTAGGGTTTAGTGTTTATTGTTTAGGTTTTATGGTTTAGGGTTTTAGGGTTTAGAGTTTAGGTTTTAGGGTTTAGGGTTTAGCTTTTAGAGTTTACGCTTTTAGGGTTTTAGGGGTTTTGAATTTAAGATTTTGGACTTAGGGTTTTAGGTTTGGGTTTAGGATTTTAGGGTTTTAGGTTTTAGTGTTTAGGGTTTTAGGGTTCAGGATTTCAGGGTTTAAGCGTTTAGGGTTTTAGGGTTTTGGGGTTTTGGGGGGGTTTTAGGGTTTAGCGTTTTTGGGATTTAGGGTTTTACGGTTTAGGAAAGGAGTGGGTTTTAGGGGTTTAGGGTTCTAGGTTTTAGGGTTTTGGGGTTTAGGTTTTAGGGTTTAATGTAGGTCTTAGGGGTTTGGGGTTCAGGTTTTAGGGTTTATGGTTTTAGGGATTTAGGTGTTTAGGGTATAGGATTTCGTATTTAGGTTTTTGGGGTTTTGGGGTTTTAGGGTTTTAGGGTTTAGGGTTTTGGGGTTTAGGGTTTAGGGTTTAAGGGGTTTAGGGGCTTAGGACTTATGGTTTAGGGTTTAGGGTTTAGGGTTTAGGATTAGGGTTTAGGGTTTAGGTTTTGGGTTAAGGGTTAAGGGTTTTAGGGCTTAGGGGTTTAGGGTTTAGGATTTTCGATTTAGGGTTTTGGGGTTTTAGGGTTTTATTGTTTTAGGGTTTAGGGTTTTAGGGCTTAGGGTTTAGGGTTTTGGGGTTTAGGGTTTAGGTTTTAGGGTTTAGGGTTTTAAGGTTTAGGGTTTACGGTTTAGGGTTGAGGGTCTAGGTTTTAGAGTTTACGGTTTTAGGGTTTTTGGGGCTTAGGGTTAAGGATTTCGCATTTAGGGTTTTGGAGTTTTAGAGTTTTAGGGTTTAGGGTTTAGGTTTTAGGGTTTAGGGTTTTAGGGGTTTAGGGTTCAGGGTTTGGGGTTTAGCTTTTAGAGTTTTCGGTTTTAGGGTTTTAAAGTTTTAGGGTTTTATTGTTTTAGGGTTTAGGGTTTAGGGGTTTAGGGTTTTGGTGTTCAGCGTTTAGGGTTTAGGTTTCAGGATTTAGGGTTTTAGGGACTTGGGATTTAGGGTTTTGGGTTTAGGGTTTAGGGTTTAGCTTTTAGAGTTTACGGTTTTAGGGTTTTTGGGGTTTAGGGTTTTGGGGTTTTAGAGTTTTAGGGTTTAGGTTTAGGGTTTTAGGGTTTAGGGTTTTAGGGTTTTAGGTTTTAGTGTGTAGGGTTTTAGGGTTTAGGGTTTTATGGTTTTAGGGTTTTGGGTTTTAGGGTTTTGGGATTATGGGGGTTTAGGGTTTTAGGGTTTTAGGGTTTTGCGGCTTATGAAAGGGGTAGGGTTTTAGGGGTTTACTGTAGGGTTTTAGTGGTTTGGGGTTTTAGGTTTTAGGGTGTTGGATTTTTAGGGGTTTCGGGTTTTAGGGTTTTAGGGCTTAGGGTTTAGGGTTTCTAGGGTATTAGGGTATTGTGTTAAGGGTTTTAGGGATTTTAGGGTTTACGGTTTTAGGGTTTAGAATTTTAGGCTTCAGGGGTTTAGGGTTTTAGGGTTTAGGGTTTAAGGTTTTAGGGTCTAGGGTTTTAGGGTTTAGGGCTTTAGGGTGTGGTTTTTTAGGGTTTAGGGTTTAGGGTTTAGCATTTAGGTTTTATGGTTTAGGGTTTTAGGTTTTAGGGTTTAGGGTTTTAGGGTTTGAGTGTTTTAGGGTTTACGGTTTTAGCGTTTAGGGTTTAAACTTTTACGATTTTATGGTTTAGGGTAGCGTTTTAGGGCTTTTGGGTTTTTGGGTTTTTGGGTTTTATGGTTTTAGGGTTTAGGGTTCAGGTTTAAGGGCTTAGGGTTTTAGAGTTTAGGGTTTAGGGTTTAGGGTTTAGGATTTTTGGATTTTTGTATTTTAGGGTTTAGCATTTTAGGGTTTAGGGTTTAGGGTTTTGGGGTTTTAAGGTTTTAGGGTTTTGTGTTTTGGGGTTTTAGGGTTTAGGGCTTAGGGTTTAGGGTTTAGGGTTTAGGGCTAAGGGTTTTAGGGTTTTAGGGTTTTAGGGTTAAGGGTTAGGGTTTAGGGTTTTAAGGTTTTAGGGTTTTGGTATCAGGGTTTAGGGTGTTGGGTTTTAGCGTTTTAGGGTTTAGGGTTTAGGGTTTGGGGTTTATTGTTTAGGGTTAAGGGATTTAGGGTTTTAGTTTTTTAAGGTTTAGGGTTTAGGGTTTTAGTGTGTTAAGGTTTAGGATTTTAGGGTTTAGGGTTTCGGGTTTAGGTTTTAGGATTTAGGGTTTTAGTGGTTTAGTGTTAAGGGTTTGGGTTTTAGGATAGACGGTTTGAGGGTGTTAGGGGTTTAGGGTTTAGGATTTCAGATTTAGGGCTTTGGGGTTTTACGGTTTTAAGGCTTTAGAGTTTTAGTGTTTTAGGGTTTAGGGTTTTAGGGTTTAGGGTTTAGTGTTTAGGTTTTAGGGTTTAGGGTTTAAGGGGTTTAGGATTTAGGATTAGGGTTTTGGGTTTAAGGTTTTGGGTTTAGGTTTAGTGTTTACGGATTTAAGGTTTTATTGTTTTAGGGTTTAGGGTTTAGGGTTTTAGGGTTTTAGTGTTTTAGGGTTTAGGGTTTTAGGGTTTAGGTTTAAGGGTTTACGGTTTAAGGTTTACGGTTTTAGGGTTTTAGGGGTTTAGGGTTTAGGATTTCGGATTTAGGGTTTTGGGATTTTGAGGGTTTTAGAGTTTAGGGTTTAGGGTTTTATGGTTTTAGGGCTTAGGATTTATGGGTTTGGTATTTAGGGTTTTAGGATTTTAGGGTTTACTGTTTCAGGCTTTTATGGTTTAGGGTTTTAGGGTTAAGGAGTTTAGGGTTTTAGGGTTTAGGGTTTAGGGTTTTAGGGTTTTAATGTTTTAAGGTTTAGGGTTTTAACGCTTTAGGATTTCGGGTTTAGGGTTAAGGGATTTAGGGTTTCGATTTTAGATTTTGGGCTTTAGTGTTTACGATTTTATGGTTTTAGGGGTTTAGCGTTTAGGATTTCAGATTTAGGGTTTTGGGGTTTTACGGTTTTAGGGCTTTAGGGTTTTAGTCTTTTAGGGTTTAGGGTTTTAGGGTTTAGGGTTTAGTGTTTAGGTTTTAGGGCTTAGGGTTTAAGGGGTTTAGGGTATGGGGTTTAGGATTTAGGATTAGGGTTTTGGGTTTAAGGTTTTGGATTTAGGTTCAGGGTTTACGGATTTAAGGTTTTAGTGTTTTAGGGTTTAAGGTTTAGGGTTTTAGGGTTTTGGTGTTTTAGGGTTTAGGGTTTAGTGTTTATTGTTTAGGTTTTATGGTTTAGGGCTTTAGGGTTTAGAGTTTAGGTTTTAGGGTTTTGGCTTTTGCTTTTAGAGTTTACGGTTTTAGGGTTTTAGTGGTTTAGGGTTTAGGATTTAGGACTTAGGGTTTTAGTGTCTTAGGTTTGGGTTTAGGGTTTTAGGGTTTTAGGTTTTAGTGTTTAGGGTTTTAGGGTTCAGGATTTTTGGGTTTTAGCGTTTAGGGTTTTAGGGTTTTGGGATTTTGGGGGTTCAGGGTTTAGGGTTTAGGGTTTTTGGGATTTAGGGTTTTACGGTTTAGGAAGGGGGTGGGGTTTTAGGGGTTTAGGTTTCTAGGTTTTAGGGTTTTGGGGTGCTTTTAGGGTTTAGTGTTGGGTTTTAGGGGTTTGGGGTTCAGGTTTTAGGGTTTACAGTTTTAGGGATTTAGGGGTTTAGGGTATAGGATTTCGTATTTAGGGTTTTGGGGTTTTGGGGTTTTAGGGTTTTAGGGTTTTAGGGTTTAGGGTTTTGGGGTTTAGGGTTTAGGGTTTTAGGGGTTTAGGGGTTTAGGGTTTACGGTTTGGGGTTTAGGATTAGGGTTTAGTATTTAGGTTTTGGGGTTTAGGGTTAAGGGTTTTAGGGCTTAGGGATTTTAGGTTTTCGGGTTTTAGGGTTTTAGGGTTTTATTGTTTTAGGGTTTAGGGTTTTAGGACTTAGGGTTTAGGGTTTTGGGGTTTAGGGTTTAGGGTTTAGGTTTTAGGGTTAGGGTTTTGGGGTTTACGGTTTACGGTTTAGGGTTGAGGGTTTAGGTTTTAGAGTTTACGGTTTTAGTGTTTTTGGCGTTTAGGGTTTAGGATTTCGTATTTAGGGTTTTGGGGGTTTAGGTTTTCGGGTTTAGGGTTTTAGAGGGTTAGGGTTTAGCTTTTAGAGTTTACGGTTTTAGGGTTTTAAAGTTTTAGGGTTTTATTGTTTAAGGGTTTAGGGTTTAGGGGTTTAGGGTTTTGGCGTTCAGCGTTTAGGGTTTAGGTTTCAGGGTTTAGGGTTTTAGGGACTTGGGATTTAGGGTTTTGGGTTTAGGGTTTAGGGTTTAGGGTTTAGCTTTTAGAGTTTACGGTTTTAGGGTTTTTGGGGTTTAGGGTTTAGGATTTCGGATTTAGGGTTTTGGGGTTTTAGAGTTTTAGGGTTTAGGTTTAGGGTTTTAGGGTTTAGAGTTTTAGGGTTTTAGGTTTTAGTGTTTAGGGTTTTAGGGTTCAGGGTTTTAGGGTTTTGGGATTTTGGGGGTTTAGGGTTTTAGGGTTTTAGGGTTTTGCGGCTTATGAAAGGGGTAGGGTTTTAGGGGTTTACTGTAGGGTTTTAGTGGTTTTGGGTTTTAGGTTTTAGGGTTTTGGATTTTTAGGGGTTTCGGGTTTTAGGGTTTTAGGGTTTTAGGGTTTAGGGCTTAGGGTTTAGGGTTTTAGGGTTTAGGGGTTCTAGGGTATTAGGGTTTTGTGTTAAGGGTTTTAGGGGTTTTAGGTTTTACGGTTTTAGGGTTTAGAATTTTAGGCTTCAGGGGTTTCAGGTTTTAGGGTTTAGGGTTTAGGGTTTTAGGGTTTTAGGGTCTAGGGTTTTAGGGTTTTAGGGTCTAGGGTTTTAGGGTTTAGGGCTTTAGGGTCTAGTGTTTTAGGGTTTAGGGTTTAGGGTTTAGGATTTAGGGTTTAGGGTTTAGGGTTTAGGGTTTAGGGTTAAGGGTTTTAAGGTTTTATGTTTTTGGGTTTAGGGTTTTACGGTTTGAGTGTTTTAGGGTTTACGGTTTTAGGGTTTAGGGTTTAGGGTTAAAAGTTTTACGGTTTTAAGGTTTAGGGTAGCGTTTTAGGGGTTTTGGGTTTTAGGGTTTTATGGTTTTAGCGTTTAGGGTTTAGGGTTTAGGGTTTATGGTTCAGGGTTATGGGTTTAGGGTGTTAGAGTTTAGGATTTTGGGTTTAGGGTTTAGGGTTTTCGGATTTTTGGCTTTCCCAAGCTCCTACGCTTGGCTCCCGTCGCGTCCCTCGGTTCCGCCTTCTCCTGCGTCATCAGTTAGGGTAGAAGTAGGGCGTTAGACAACGCGACCAATAGGACTCAGAGTAGGGCTAACACATGGATTAGTGATAACAAACACATAGGTAATAATATAATGAAAAACCATAAAATGAATGCAATGCCATGGGTGTCTTATGTCATGTGTCCCACCCATTATCTATACCATCATGATATCCCCATGTTTGCTTCTCGGTCGCCCCGACGGAGCATGGACTCCGGTTATATCTCAACACATCAAAATATCCCCTGTTTGCTTCTCGGTCGCCCCGACGGAGCATGGACTCCGGTTTCTTTATTTTCCCGCCCATGCTATGCATGAGATGTAAATGCATTATGCTATGTAATATATATAACTCATAACCTTAATATATAATACATAGCCTTAACATATAATGCATAACCTTAAAATATAATTCATAGTATTAACATAAAATTCATAGCCTTAAAACCCATCATAAGACAAATCATATAATCATCAAAATAAATTAAAGGAACAATCACATATCCATGGCTTACAAAAAGGTAGGAATCCTACCGAATACCAACTACCGTTCCTTTACGTTTCCGTTCCAAAATCCGGTCGCCTATCGCGCACCGTTTGCGATGTCCCGATACCTTATTACATATCAATAATTAGTCCATGTTTTTAACCATTTCTAAGCCCATAAATCATACCTTAGTGGGGTTCGGCCATACCCCATGGCCGAACCTCACTATTTAGGTTTTGTGGGTCCCATCTAATCCATTAATCATTATGTAAGTTTAAAACCCCACAACCCTAGGCTTCAATGATCCACAACTAAGGTCACCTTAAATCGCCTAAGTCCAAGCTCATTCTCCATGGGGTTCTTCATTTTGACCAATATTTACGTTTATGCCACTCCCTTTTCCATGGTTAGATTACCTCTTCCATCCATGCATATTTTAGTCCAAAATTGATCCATAACTTAGACCCATTAGTGATCCATCTATCATGACATGAACATATTAAAATCAACCCCTAAGTTAACTTAGTCCCCATTAATTTTAAACACATGCATAATACCAATTTTAGCCCACAAAATGACCTACAATTGGGTCATGGGTTCGGCCATACACCATGGCCGAACCCATGATGTTTTTTTTTTTCCATTTTTACTTGGACCCATTTCACCACATTTGGATCCACCATAAGCTCCACCATGAGGAGGTTTACACCATGCATTTCAATCACCAATTTTTTATCATTATTTGGTACATTTTGGTCCATCAAAACTACCAACACTTCCCCATTATTTTTCCATCTTTACCCCCATCAAAGTCACAAATACACTACCTTAGAGTTCATCATTCATTCATGCCTTTTGAGGCCACAAAACCACTTACATTTGTCCATGATTTCCTTATTTAAAATTCCTTTAAAAATCACTACATTTAATCATTAAACCTTAAAAAAACATAAATCATTCCTTCCATGATTTTAAACCTAATATCCCATTAAATCACCAAAATCTCTCCATGGGGTTCGGCCATGGTACATGGCCGAACCCATGGTCTATGCTTTCCCATTACTTCCATCCCTTTAAAACATTATTTACTCTACTTAAAGTCCATTTAAAACTATCAATCTTCTCCATCCATTTCCATACTTTACACCCATTACATTACCGACACCTCACCATAGGGTTCATCCCCATCTACCATTCTTTTTGAGGCCATTAAAATCATTTTCATCTTCCATGATTCTCTCATTTAAAACCCTTTTACAAAATCACTAACATTTAAATATTCAAAACTTTAAAACCATTAATCATATTCCATGGTTTCCATTCTTCAAAATCATACTTCCATGTTTAATTAAATCTACATACATAGTGTCCTTAATATCCATTTATTTTTCTTAATCTATATCTCCCATTTTATCCATTTCTCACTTCATCTTTGGATGGATCTTAGATTCAAGGCCCATGATATTTTTGGCCACCATCTAAGAAATGGAATCCATTTTTAAACCTTAAAAAAAAAAACTTAATCTCTTGCTTTAGAAATACTTACAATCCGACGACTCCTCCGACTTTTCTTTCTCCTCTTAGACTCCTTGGCCCTTTCCTCTCTTCTTCTCCTTGGTCTTTGAGTCAAGATGCTTGATCAAGATGGAGTCTCCAAGGTTTGGGTTTGGCTAAGGTAGGTTAGATTTGAGAGAGAGAGAGAGATGGGGAGGGAAGGTCTCAAGTTTTGATGTTGAGATGGAGGCTTATACTTACACTTCTCCTCTCTTTTCTTCTCTTCTTAGTTTTTCATTCTTCTTCTTTTCTCTTGGTGTAGGACAGTGGTGGAGAGCAAGAGAGGAAAAGAGTGAAAGAGAATGGGATTTGAGAGATGAGATGAAACCATCTCTTTTTGGTTGTTTAAGTTATACTCAACATTAATTTTCCCCACCAACCACATGGGCTAATGTGCTTAGTGGTGGTGGTTGGGATAAAACCACCACCCTAAGCCCATGGTATTTTTTGTGTTTTCTTTGAGTAGTTTGTGTTAGTTAAAAACCACCCTTTGACTTATTTGACCAACTTTTGATTAGATTAATTAATTAGTTACTTAACTTAGGTTAATTTGTTCCCACTTAACCTAATTCCATCTCTTTAAATTCCCTCCATGTATCCACCCATGGTTGACTAATTCAACCATGGTGGCAGGCCTCACTTGGTGAGGTGGAGGTGGCTCCCAATCGGCCATATCACCTTGGTCAATTCATCACCAACTTAGGTGATTTAATTAAATCCATTTTCAACTACTTGGATCACCATTGGGCCCATGGCCCAATTAAATTTATTTCCTACCCATTTATCTTAGAGCTTAATCATCTTTACCCATTGGGTCCCAAATGGGAATTAGACCCAATTTGACCATTCTTGACCCAAATTAATCATTTTTGACCAATTAAATAAGTTTCATCCAACCCATGGTCCATTGGACCATACTTGGGCTTTTGCTCCAAATTTTGATCCACGTAACATCTATTCCATCAAAATTCCTAATTTCGATTATTAAAATACATAATAGCCACATATATATTAATTAAAAATTTCAGGCTATTACAGGTTTAGGGTTTTAGGGTTTAGAGTTTATGCTTTAGGGTTTAGGGTTTAGCTTTTAGAGTTTACGGTTTTAGGGTTTTAGGGATTTAGGGTTTAGGATTTCGGACATAGGGTTTTAGGGTTTTAGGTTAGGGTTTAGGGTTTTAGGGTTTTAGGTTTTAGTGTTTAGGGTTTCAGGGTTCAGGATTTCAGGGTTTTAGCGTTTAGGGTTTTAGGGTTTTGGGGTTTTGGGGGTTTAGGGTTTAGGGTTTAGGGTTTTTGGGATTTACGGTTTTACGGTTTAGGAAAGGGGTGGGGTTTTAGAGGTTTAGGGTTCTAGGTTTTAGGGTTTAGGTTTTAGGGCTTAGTGTAGGGTTTAGGGTTTAAGGTTTTAAGGTTTTAGAGTTTTGCGGCTTATGAAAGGGGTAGGGTTTTAGGGGTTTACAGTAGGGTTTTAGTGGTTTGGGGTTTTAGGTTTTAGGGTTTTGGATTTTTTGGGCTTTCGGGTTTTAGGGTTTTAGGGTTTAGAGCTTAGGGTTTAGGGTTTTAGGGTTTAGGGGTTCTAGGGTATTAGGGTTTTGTGTTAAGGGTTTTAGCGGTTTTAGGGTTTACGGTTTTAGGGTTTAGAATTTTAGGCTTCAGGGGTTTAGGGTTTAGGGTTTAGGGTTTTAGGGTTTTAGGGTTTTAGGGTCTAGGGTTTTAGGGTTTAGGGCTTTAGGGTCTTGTGTTTTAAGGTTTAGGGTTTAGGGTTTAGGATTTAGGATTTAGGGTTTAGGGTTTAGGGTTTAGGATTTAGGGTTAAGGGTTTTAGGGTTTTAGGTTTTAGGGTTTAGGGTTTTAGGGTTTGAGTGTTTTAGGGTTTATGGTTTTAGGGTTTAGGGTTTGGGGTTTAAAGTTTTACGGTTTTAAGGTTTAGGGTAGCGTTTTATGGGTTTTGGGTTTTAGGGTTTTATGGTTTTAGGGTTTAGGGTTTAGGGTTTAGGGTTAAGGGCTTAGGGTTTTAGAGTTTATGGTTTAGGTTTTAGGGTTTAGGGTTTTTGGATTTTTGGATTTTAGGGTTTAGGGTTTTAGGGTTTTGGGTTTAGGGTTTTAAGGTTTTAGGGTTTAGTGTTTTGGGGTTTTAGGGTTTAGGGCCTAGGGTCTGGGGTTTAGGGTTTAGGGTTTAGGGTTTAGGGCTAAGGGTTTTAGGGTTTTAGGGTTAAGGGTTAGGGTTTAGGGTTTTAGGGTTTTAGGGTTTTAGGGTTTAGGGTTCAGGGTTTAGGGTTTAGGTTTTAGAGTTTAGGTTTTAGGGTTAAGGGTTAGGGTTTAGGGTTTTAGGGTTTTAGGGTTTTAGGGTTTAAGGTTCAGGGTTTAGGGTTTAGGTTTTAGAGTTTAGGTTTTAGGGTTTACTGTTTTAGGGTTTTAGGGGTTTTGGGATTAGGATTTCGGATTTCGAGTTTTGGGGTTTTAGGGTTTTCGAGTTTTAGGGTTTACGGTTGAGGATTTTAGGGTTTAGGATTTTTGGTTTTAGTGTTTAGGGTTTCAGGGTTTAAGGTTTTAGGTTTTAGGGTTTAGGGTTTTAGGGTTTTCGGGGTTTAGGGTTTAGGGTTAAGGGTTTTAGGGTTTTAGGGTTTTACGGTTTAGGATTTCGGGTTTAGGTTTTAGGGGTTTACGGTTTAGGGTTTACGGTTTAGGGTTTAGGTTTTAGGGTTTAACGTTTTAGGTAGGGTTTTAGCGTTTAGGGTTTAGGGATTTAGGGTTTAGGATTTATGATTTTAGGGTTTTAGGGGTTTAGGGTTTAGGATTTCGGATTTAGGGTTTTTGGGTTTTAGGGTTTTAGGGTTTAGGGTTTAGGATTTTAGTGTTTAGGGTTTAAGGTTTTAGGTTTTAATGTTTAGGGTTTTAGGGTTTGGGGTTTTAGGGTTTAATGGTTTGGAGGTTTAGGGTTTACGGTTTAGCGTTTTAGGGTTTTACGGTTTAGGAAAGGGTTAGTTTTTTAAGGGTTTTGGGTTTTAGGGTTTTATGGTTTTAGGGTATAGGGTTTAGGGTTTTAGGGTTTAGAGTTTTGTTCTAGGGCTTTGGGTTTGGGGTTTTAGGGTTCTATGGTATTAGGGTTTAGGGTTTTTATAGGTTTAGGGTTTGAGAGTTTTAGGGTTTTACGGTTTAGGGTTTCGGGTTTAGGGTTTTTAGGGTTTTAGGCTTTTGTGTTTAGGGTTTTAGGGTTTTTTAGGGGTTTAAGGGTTTTAGGATTTTGTGTTTAGGGTTTTAGGGTTTTGGATTTTAGGGTTTAGGGTATAGGGTTTTAGGGTTTTATTGTTTTAGTGTCAATGGCTTAACGGTTTAGGGTTTAGGATTTAAGGTTTAGGGTTTCGGATTTAAGGTTTTGGGTTTTAGGTTTTTAGGGTTTAGGGTTTAGGGTTTGAGGGTCTAGGGCTATAGGTTTTAGTGTTTAGGGTTTTAGGGTTTAGGGTTTTAGGGTTTTGGGGGTTTAGGGTTTAGGGTTGAGGGTTTTAGGGTTTTAGGTTTTTGTGTTTTAGGGTTTTAGGGTTTAGGGTTTTAGGGTTTAGGGTCTAGGGTTTTGGGGTTTTCGGGTATTAGAGTTTTAGGGTTTTTGATTTTAGGGTTTTGGGGTTCAGGATTTTGGGTTTAGATTTTAGGGCTTAGGGTTTTAGGGGTTTAGGGTTTAGGGTTTACGGTTTTAGAGTTTTAGGAGTTTTGGGTTTAGGATTTCGGATTAAGATTTTGGGGTTTTAGGGTTTTAGGGTTTAGGGTTTTAGATTTTAGTGTTTAGGGTATAGGGTTTATGGTTTTAGGGTCTTAGGGTTTTGGGTTTTAGGGTTTTGGGGGATTAAGCTTTACAGTTTTAGGGTTTACGGTTTTAATTTTTACGGTATTATGGTTCAGGGTTGGGTTCTAGGGGTTTTGGGTTTTAGGGTTTTATGGTTTTAGGGTTTAGGGTTTAGGGTTAAGGGTTTAGGGTTTTAGGGTTTAGGTTTTAGGTTTTACGGTTTTAGGGTTTTAGGGGTTTTGGGTTTAGGATTTCGGATTTATGGTTTTGGGGTTTTAGGGTTGTAGGCTTTTAGTTTTTAGGGTTTTAGGTTTTACTGTTTACGGTTTAGGATTTAGGGTTTAGGGTTTTAGGGTTTTAGGATGTTGGGTTTTAGGGTTTTGGGGGTTTAGGATTTAAGGTTTAGGGTGTTAGGGTTTTAGGGTTTTACGGTTTAGGGTTGGGGGTGTATTGTTTTAGGGTTTTAAAGTTTAGGGTAGCGTTTTAGCGGCTTTGGGTTTTAGGGTTTTATGGTTTTAGGGTTTAGGGTTTACGGTTGATAGTTTTAGGGTTTTAGGGTTTTAGGGGATGTGGGTATAGGATTTCGGATTTAAGGTTTTGGGGTTTTATGGTTTTAGGGTTTTAGGGTTTAGGATTTAAGGTTTAGGGTTTTATGGTTTTATGGTTTAGGGTTTAGGGTTTTGGTTTTAGGGTTTAGGGTTTTAAGGGTTTAGGGTTTAGGGTTTAGGGTTTAGGTTTTAGGGTTTAGGGTTTTAGAGTTTAGGATTTTAGCGTTTAAGGTTTAGGGTTTTTGGGTTTAGGGTTTAGGGTTTTTGGGTTTAGGGTTTACGGTTTTTGGGGTTTGAGTGTTTTATGGTTTAGGGTTTTAGGGTTTCGGATTTATGGTTTTGGGGTTTTTGGGTTTTATGGTTTAGGGTTTTTGGGTTTAGGGTTTTTGGGTTTTCGGTTTTATTGTTAAGGGTTTACGGTTTAGGGTTTTAGGGTTTTATGTTTTAGGAAAGGGGTGGGTTTTAGGGGTTTAGGGTTTTTGTTTTAGGGGTTTAAGGTTTTAGAGTTTAGGGTTTAACGTTTTAGGGTTTAGCGTTTTAGGGTACAAGGTTTTAGGGTTTTATGGTTTTAGGGTCTATGGTTTTAGGGTTTAGGGTTTAGGATCTGTGGTTTAGGGTTTAGGCTTTAGGGTTAAGGGTTTTAGGGTTTTAGGGTTTTAGGGTTTAGGGTTTAGGGTTTTTGAGTTTGAATGTTTTAGGATTTATGGTTTTAGGGTTTAGCTTTTAGTATTTACGGTCTTAGGGTTTTAGGGGTTTCGGGATTAGGAATTCGGATTTACGATTTTAGGGTTTCATGGTTTTATTGTTTTGGGGTTTAGGGTTTAGGGTTTTGGGTTATAGGATTTAGTGTTTTAGGTTTAGGATTTCGGATTTAAGGTTTTGGGGTTTTAGAATTTTAGGGTTTGAGGGTTTAGGGTTATAGGTTTTAGTGTTTAGGGTTTAGGATTTTAGGGTTTTACGGTTTAGGGTTTACAGTTTAAAGTTTTGGGTATTAAGGTTTAGGGTAGGGTTTTAGTGGTTTTGGGATTTAGGGTTTTATGGTTTTAGGGTTTAGGGTTTAGGGTTCAGGGTTAAGGGCTTAGGGTTTTAGAGTTTTTGGTTTAGGGTTTTGGGATTTTAGGATTTTAGGGTTAGGGTTTTAGGGTTTAGGGTTTAGGGTTTAAGGTTTTGGGGTTTTAGGATTTTTAGGGTTTAGTGTTTTGGGGTTTTAGGGTTTAGGGTTTAGGGCTAAGGGTTTTTGGGTTTTAGGGTTTTAGGGTTTTGGGGTTAAGGGTTAGGGTTAAGGGTTTTAGGGTTTTAGGGTTTTAGGATTTAGGGTTCAGGGTTTAGGGTTTAGGGTTCAGGGTTTAGGGTTTAGGGTTCAAGGTTTATGGTTTAGGGTTCAGGGTTTAGGGTTTTAGGGGTTCAAGATTTTGGATTTTAGGGCTTTACGGTTTAGGGTTTAGGCTTTAGGTTTTAGGGTTTAGGGTTTTAGAGTTTAGAGTTTTAGCGTTTAGGGCTTAGGGTTTCTAGGTTTAGGGTTTACGGTTTTTGGGTTTTAGGGGTTAAGGAATTAGGATTTTGGATTTAGGGTTTTGGGGTTTTAGGGTTTTAGGGTTTAGGGTTTTTGGGTTTTAGGTTTTATTTTTTAGGGTTTACGGTTTAGGGTTTTAGGGTTTAGGAAAGGGGTAGGGTTTTAGGGGTTTAGGGTTTTTGTTTTAGGGGTTTATGGTTTTAGGGTTTAGGGTTTAGGGTTTAACGTTTTAGGGTTTAGCGTTTTAGGGTACAAAGTCTTAGGGTTTTATGGTTTTAGGGTCTATGGTTTTAGGGTTTAGGGTTTAGGATTTAGGGTTTAGGGTTTAGGGTTTAGGGTTTAGGGTTTAGGATTTAGGGTTTAGGGTTTAGGGTTTAGGGTTAAGGGTTTTAGGGTTTAGGGTTTAGGGTTTTTGGGTTTGAATGTTTTAGGATTTATGGTTTTAGGGTTTAGCTTTTAGTGTTTACAGTCTTAGGGTTTTAGGGGTTTTGGGTTTAGGATTTCGGATTGAAGATTTTAGGGTTTCATGGTTTTATTGTTTTGGGGTTTAGGGTTTAGGGTTTTGGGTTATATGATTTAGTGTTTTAGGTTTAGGATTTCGGATTTATGGTTTTGGGGTTTTAGAATTTTTGGGTTTGAGGGTTTAGGGTTATAGGTTTTAGTGCTTAGGGTTTTAAGGTTTAGGGTTTTAGGGCTTTAGGGTTTTACGGTTTAGGGTTTACAGTTTAAAGTTTTGGGTATTAAGGTTTAGGGTAGGGTTTTAGTGGTTTTGGTATTTAGGGTTTTATGGTTTTAAGGTTTAGGGTTTAGGGTTCAGGGTTAAGGGCTTAGGGTTTTAGAGTTTATGGTTTAGGATTTAGGGTTTAGGGTTTTTGGATTTTAGGATTTCACGGTTTAGGGTTTAGGGTTTAAGATTTTGGGGTTTTAGGGTTTTAGGGTTTTAGGGTTTAGTGTTTTGGGGTTTTAGGGTTTAGGGTTTACGGTTTAGGGCTGCGGGTTTTAGGGTTTTAGGGTTTTAGGGTTAAGGGTTAGATTTAAGGGTTTTAGGGTTTTAAGATTTTAGGATTTTAGGGTTCAGGGTTCAGGGTTTAGGGTTCAGGTTCAGGGTTTAGGGTTTTAGGGGTTCAGGAGGGTTTTAGGGTTAAGGGTTAAGGGTTAGGGTTTAGGGTTTTAGGGTTCAGGGTTTAGGGTTTAAGGTTCAGGGTTTAGGGTTTTAGGGGTTCAGGGTTTAGGGTTTTAGGGGTTCAGGGTTTAGGGTTTAGGGGTTTACGGTTTAGGGTTTACGGTTTAGGGTTTAGGGTTTAGGGTTTTAGAGTTTAGGGTTTAGGGTTTAGGGTTTAGGGTTTCTGGCTTTAAGGTTTACGGTTTTTGGGTTTTAGGGGAAGGATTTAGGATTTCGGATTTAGGGTTTTGGGGTTTTAGGGTTTTAGGTTTTAGGGTTTTTGGATTTTAGGTTTTATTGTTTAGGGTTTACTGTTTAGGTTTTAGGGTTTTAGGTTTTATGGGTTAGGAAAGGGGTAGGGTTTTAGGGGTTTAGGGTTTTTGTTTTAGGGGTTTATGGTTTTAGGGTTTAGGGTTTATGGTTTAGGGTTTAGGGATAAGGGTTTTAGGGTCTTAAGGTTTTAAGGTTTTAGGGTTAAGGGTTAGGGTTTAGGGTTTTAGGGTTTTAGGGTTTAGGGTTTGGGGTTTAGGGATTAGGGTTTTAGGGGTTTAGGTTTTAGGGTTTTAGGGTTTTTGGGATTAGGATTTCGAATTTCGAATTTCGGGTTTTGGGGTTTTAGGTTTCCGAGTTTTAGGGTTTACGGTTTAGGATTTTAGGTTTTAGTTTTTAGGGTTTCAGGGTTTCAGGGTTTTAGGGTTTTAAGGTTTTCGGGGTTTACGGTTTAGGGTTTTAGGGTTTTACGGTTTTACGGTTTAGGATTTAGGGTTTAGATTTTAGGGTTTAGGGTTTTAGGGTTTACGGTTTACGGTTTAGGGTTTGGGGTTTAAAGTTTAGGGTTTAGGGTTTAGGGTTTAGGTTTTAGGGTTTAGCGTTTTAAGGTTTAGGGTTTTAGCGTTTAGGGTTTAGGGATTTAGGGTTTAGGATTTATAGTTTTAGGGTTTAGGATTTCGGATTTAGGGTTTTTGGGTTTTAGGGTTTAGGGTTTTAAGGTTTTTGGTTTTAATGTTTAGGGTTTTAGGGTTTAGGGTTTTAGGGTTTAATGGTTTGGAGGTTGAGGGTTTACGGTTTAGCATTTTAAGGTTTTACGGTTTAGGAAAGGGTTAGGGTTTTAGGGGTTTAGGGTTTTGGGTTTTAGTGTTTTATGGTTTTAGGGTTTAGAGTTTTGTTTTAGGGCTTTGGGGTTTAAGGTTTTTGTGTTTTATGGTATTAGGGTTTAGGATTTTTATAGGTTTAGGGTTTTAGAGTTTCAGGGTTTTATGGTTTAGGGCTTAGGGTTTAGTGTTTTAGGGTTTAGGGATTTTACGGTTTTAGGGTTTTGTGTTAGGGTTTTAGGGTTTTAGGATTTTGTGTTTAGGGTTTTAGGGTTTACGGTTTTAGGTTTTAGGGTTTTGGATTTTAGGGTTTAGGGGTGTAGGGTTTTATGGTTTAGGGTGTTGGGATTTAGGGTTTTATGGTTTTAGGGTCTATGGCTTAAGGGTTTAGGGTTTAGGATTTAAGGTTTAGGGTTTCGGATTTAAGGTTTTGGGTTTTAGGTTTTTAGGGTTTATGGTTTAGGGTTTGAGGCTTTAGGGTTATAGGTTTTAGTGTTTAGGGTTTTAGGGTTTAGGGTTTTACGGTTTTGGGGGTTTAGGGTTTAGGGTTTTAGGGTTTTAGGTTTTTGGGTTTTAGGGTTTTAGGGTTTAGGGTTTTAGGGTTTAGGGTCTAGGGTTTTGGGGTTTTCGGGTATTAGAGTTTTAGGGTTTTTGATTTTATGGTTTTGGGGTTCAGGATTTTGGGTTTAGATTTTAGGGTTTAGGGTTTTAGGGGTTTAGGGTTTAGGGTTTACGGTTTTAGAGTTTTAGGGGTTTTGGGTTTAGGATTTCGGATTTATGATTTTGGGGTTTTAGGGTGTTAGGGTTTAGGGTTTTAGATTTTAGGGTTTAGGGTATAGGGTTTAGGGTTTTAGGGTTTTAGGGTTTTAGGGTTTAGGGTTTTTGGGTTTTGGGGGATTAGGGTTTACGGTTTTAGGGTTTAGGGTTTAAAGTTTTACGGTATTAAGGTTCAAGGTAGGGTTTTAGGGGTTTTGGGTTTTATGGTTTTAGGGTTTAGGGTTTAGGGTTAAGGGATTAGGGTTTTAGGGTTTTAGGGTTTAGGTTTTAGGTTTTACGGTTTTAGGGTTTTAGGGGTTTTGTAATGGCCCAAAAATTGTAAATCAATATATAAGTGGATATTATTTATTTTGATGGTGAAAATTTGGAAATTTGATGGAATAAATGGTGAATGGATCAAAATATAGACAAAGGCCCAAGTATGGCTCAATGGACCGTGGTTTGGATTTAAATTCATTTAAAGGGTCAATGATGGTCAATTGGGCCAAGGATGGTCAAATTGGGCCCAATACCCATTTGGGACCCAATAGATCAAAATGATGTAAGCTTTAAGGTAAATGGATAGGAGGTGAATGTAATTGGGCTATGGGCCCAATGGTGATCCAACTAGTTGGAATGGAATTAGTTAAATTTAAATCACCTAAGTTGGTGATGGAATTGATTAAGGTGACATGGCTGAGTGGGACCCACCTCCACCTCACCAAGTGAGGTGGCGTGTGGGACCAACGATTGGTGGGGCCAGCCACCATGGTTGAATTGGTCAACCATGGGTGGAATAATGGGATTAGGTTAAGTAGGAAATAATTAACCTAAGTTAATTATCTAGTTAATTAATTAAATAAACTAAACAAATGGTGGTCAAAGAGGTCAAAAGGTGGAAGACCAAAACACCTCATTCCAAGCTCAAACGAAAAACGTTGGCTTGGTGGTAGTTATCCCAACCACCACCATAAAGCATGAAAAATATCTTATGTATGGTAGGTGGAGGAATTAATTACTCAACCAAATGAGATAAGCCTTATCTCTTTTCCCTATCTCTTATTCCATTCTCATTTTACTCTTCCCATCTTTCACTCTCCCATTGTCGTCCCACACCCAAGGGAGAAGAAGAAGAAAGCTAAGGAGAAAAGAAGAGAAGAAGAGAAGAAAGAAGTGCAATTTTTGGCCCATCATCCCAAGATCAAGCCATACTATCTTCTTTCTCACCATCCTCTTCTCCACCTCTCCCTCTCTCAAACACACCCATGATGGCCAAACCCAAGCTTGGAGGTTTTTATATATCATTGATCAAGCATCTTGGCCGACCAAAGATCAAGAAGAAGGAGAAATGAGGCTAAGGAAATCAAGAGGAGAAAGAAAAGCCGGAGGATACGTCTGATTGTAAGTAATTCCTAAACAAGAGATTTGAATTTTTAGGGTTTAAGATTTGGGATCCATTCTTATTAGATTTGATGGTGGCCAAATGATCATAGGCCTTGGATCTCAAATCCATCCAATGGAAAGATGGAAAGTGGACAAAACCCTAATGGGTAAATTAAGGTTAAGAAAAAAAAATGGATTAAGGATAGTATGTAATTAAGTTAATTACGCATAGATATGTGTGGATTTTGAAGGGATTAATGGACCATAGGGTTCGGCCATGTAGTATGGCCGAACCCCATGGTAGATGATTGATTTAATTATTAGGGTTTATAAGAATGGAAGACAATGAGGGTGGTTAATGACTTTAGGGTTTTAAATTATTAAAGGTGGGTAATTTTAAAGGGGTTTTTAAATGAGGAAAAACCATGGAGAGGTTTTATGGATGAAATGATTTTTGAACCCTAGGATGATAGGGGTAAAATATGGAAGAATGGTGGGGAAGATTGGTAATGTTGATGAACTCCAAATGATGAACCTAATGTTGAAAAGAAAAGGGAATTATGGCTAAGATTGATGGACCCTAAATGTATCAAATAATGATTAAGGAATGATGAATTAAATGTATGGTTTAGATTCTCTCAATGGAGGGACTTGTGATGGAGTCAAATGATGTAAATGGACCCAGGAAAAATGGTGAAAGAGACATCATGGGTTCGGCCATGGTGTATGGCCGAACCCATGACCCAATTGTAGATCATTTTTTGGTCTAAGATTAATGTGTATGTATATGCTTAAATTAATAGAATTAGGTTAATTAGATGGTTAAGGTAAGTGGTCTTGTGATATGGTTGATGGATCAATTATAATCTCAAGATGTGGCTAAGAATGATGATTCAATTATAAGTCATTTTTATGGGCTAAAAAAGGGTTTATATATGTGGTTAATTAATGTAGATTAAGTTAAGAAAAAGCGTTGTTTTAATGATATTATGACATGATTAAATGGGTCACTAATGGACTTGAGTGTATGGATCAATGATGAATAAAGGTGTACATGGTTAAGTGAATAATTATGGAACAAGAGGTAGTGGCAAAACCATAAATAATGGCCAAATTCAAGAACTCCATGAGAAATGATCATGGACTTAAGTGCAATTATGGTAACCTTAAGTATGTGATTAATAAAGCCTAGGGTGGCTGATTTTTAAGATTATGGGATTAAAAGGTTTAATAGATTAAATGGGACCCACAAAATCTAGTTAATGAAGTTCGGCCAAGGTGTATGGCCGAACCCCACTAAGGTGTGATTAATGGACTTAAAAGGTTAAAAACATGGACTAATTATTAATGTATAATAAGGTACTGGACATCGCAAACGGTGCGCGATCAGCGACCGGGTATATCGGACTGAAACGAAAGAAAGGATGTTAGTCGGTATTTGGTAGGATTCCTACCTTTTTGTAAGCCATGGATTATGTGTTATGTATGGGTTTTTCCTTGATTTATTTTGGTAATCAAGTGATTGTTTTAAGATGGGTTTTGGATTAAATATTATGTGATGGTTTTCCTTTGATTTATTTTGGTAGTCATGTGATTGTTTTAAGATGGATTTTATGACTATGATGTACACATATTACATGGCATATGGCATTTACATCTCATGCATGACCTGGGAGGGATATGGCATGGGAAGGATGAAAATAAAGAAACCGGAGTCCATGCTCCGTCGGGGCGACCGAGAAGCAAGCATGGGGATATCTTGATGTGTTTCATCCATCAAGAGGGGTATTATGAGATATAATCAGAGTCCATGCTCCGTCGGGGCGACCGAGAAGCAAGCATGGGGATATCTTGATGTGTTTCATCCATCAAGAGGGGTATTATGAGATATAGAAGGAGTCCATGCTCCGTCGGGGCGACCGAGAAACAAGCATGGGGATACCTTGGTGAGGCTTTTCCATCAAGGGGGACTTTATGTATGATGGTAAGGATGATGGGTGGGACTCATGACATAAGACACCATGGCATAGCATTGATTTCATGGTATTTGTTATCTTATTATCTATTATGCTTTGTTAGCACTAATCCATGTGTTAGCCCTATTCGTAGTCCTACTGGGCTCGTTGTCTTGTAATGGCCCGAAAATTGTAAATCAATATATAGGTGGATATTATTTATTTTATTTATTTAATGGTGAAAATTAAGAAATTTGATGGAATAAATGGTGAATGGATCAAAATATGGACAAAGGCCCAAGTATGGCCCAATGGACCGTGGGTTGGATTTAAATTCATTTAAAGGGTCAAGGATGGTCAAATTGGGCCCAATACCCATTTGGGACCCAATGCGTCAAAATAATGTAAGCTCTAAGGTAAATGGGTAAGGGTGAATTTAATTGGGTCATGGGCCCAATAGTGATCCAATAAGAGGAATGGATTTAATTAAATTTAAATCACCTAAGTTGGTGATGAATTGACCAAGGTGACATGGCCAAACTTGGAAAACTAAACCACCCATTTCTAGGCACCAAAAACGTTGGGCTTGGTAGTGGTTATCCCAACCACCACCATAAAGCATGGAAAAAATCTTGTGTGGGTTGGTGGGAGGAGTTAATGTGGAGTATATCTTAAGCAACCAAGAGATGAGATGACTTTTTCATCTCATTCTCTCCATTCCATCTAACTCTTTCACACGTCCTCCATCTCTTTCACTCTCAAAACCGTCCCTTACACACCCAAGGAAGAGAGGAAGAAAACTAAGGAAGAAGAAGGAGAAAAGCTTAGAGAAGAGGAAGAAAAGCCCAAGTGTTGGCCGATCACCTCAAGACAAAGACCTTGAGACATCTTTCTCATCTCCATCCTCTCCCTCTCTCAAATCTAACCCTACCTTAGCCAAACCCAAACCTTGGAGACTCCATCTTGATCAAGCATCTTAACCCAAAGATCAAGGAGAACGAAGAGAAGAGAAGGCCAAGGAGTCCAAGAGGAGGAAGAAAAATCGGAGGAGACGTCGGATTGTAAGTAATTCTTAAACAAGAAGTTATTTCTTTTTAGGGTTAAGGAGAGAGTATGGAATCCATTTCTTGGATTGGTTGGTGGCCAACGTGTTATGAGCCTTGGATTTAAATCCATCCAAAAGATGAAGTAAGGATGAAAAATGGACAAAACCCTAATGGGTAAATTAGGTTAAGAAAAAAAATAAATACATTAAGGACATTGGTATTAAGAATTGTTTTAAGCATGGATGTATGTAAGATTTGAAGGAAGTCATGGGCCATAGGGGTTCGGCCATGTAGTATGGCCGAACCCCATGGTAAGTGAGGTATATTTTTAGTGTTTTAAAGAATGGAATACATGGAGGTTGGTTAATGATTTTAGGGTTTTAAATGAATGAATGTGAGTGATTTTTAAAGGGATTTAAATGAGGAAAAATCATGGGAAATGTTGGTGATTTCAATGGCCTCAAAAATGGTGGATGAAAGTGAACGTAATGTTGATAGTTGTAATGGGAATGTGGCTAAGTTAATGGACTTAAATATGATTAAGGAATGATGAATTGAATGTATGGTTTAGGTTCTCTCAATGGAGAGACTTGTGCTGGAACTCAGTGATGTATGTAGACCTAAAAAAAAAAATGGGGAAAGAAACATCATGGGTTCGGCCATGGTGTATGGCCGAACCCATGACCCATTTATGGATTAAATTTGGTGTTATGTATGTGTTTAAATGAATGGAGATTAGGTTAATTAAATGGCTGAATTCTAATGTTGTTGTGTCATGGTTAATGAGACATAAATGGACCCATTTTGTGAACCAATTGATGGACTAAGATTAAGGTATTTGCATATGGATTAATTGATTGGAGTTAGATTAAATAAAGGACTGTTTTTAATAATTTTATGTCATGGTTGATGGGTCATAAATGGATCCAAGATTATGGATCAACTATGGACCTAAGAATGGAGAAATGACATGAGAGCCTAACCATGGAGGTGTAGTGGCAAAACCGTAAATAATGGCCAAGTTGAAGAACCCATGGAAGATGATCGTGGACTTAAGTAACCTTAAGTATGTGATTAATAAAGCCTAGGGTGTCTGATTTTTAAGACTTGTGGGATTAAAATGTCTAATAGATTAAATGGGACCCACAAAACCTAGTTAGTGAGGTTCGGCCAAGGTGTATGGCCGAACCCCTCTAAGGTCTGATTAATGGACTTAAAAGGTTAAAAACATGAACTAATTGTTAATGTATAATAAGGTACTGGACATCGCAAACGGTGCGCGATCGGCGACCGGATTATCTGACGAAAACGAAAAAGGACGCTAGTCGGTATTCGGTAGGATTCCTACCTTTTTGTAAGCCATGGATTATGGGATGTTTTCTTTAATTTATTTTGGAAATTATATGGCTTGTTTTGTGATGGGTTTGTAAGATTATGATTTATGTAAATTATATGGCATAATGCAAGGCTATGAATTATATGTTAAGTTATGAATTCTATATTAAGGCTATGGATTATACGTATTACATAGCATAATGCACCTACATCTCATGCATGGCATGGGTGGGAAAATAATGAAACCGGAGTCCATGCTCCGTCGGGGAGACTGAGAAGCAAACATGGGGATAGCTTGATGCACTATAACCGGAGTCCATGCTCCGTCGGGGCGACCGAGAAACAGACATGGGGATAGCTTTATATGCTATAACCGGAGTCCATGCTCCGTCGGGGCGACCGAGAAACAGAGATGGGGATAGTTTGATATGCTATAACCGGAGTCCATGCTCCGTTGGGGCGACCGAGAAGCAAACATGGGGATACCTTGACGAGGCGTTGCCGTCAAGGGGGATATGACATCATGATGGTATGGTTGATGGGTGGGACACATGACATGAGACACCCATGGCATTGCATTCATTTTATGGTTTTCGTTTTATTACTATTTGTATGCTTGTTATCATTAATCCATGTTTTAGCCCTACTCGGAGTCCTACTGGGCGCGTGTCTAACGCCCTACTTCTATCCTAGCTGATGACGCAGGAGATGGCGCAGCGGAAGGGCACGACGGGAGCCAAGCTTAGGAGCTTGGGGAAGCGAGCTACTTAGTTTATTTAAAGTTTATTTTGGAAATGTATTTGAGTAGCTTAGCTTGTCGGAATGTAATATTATAGATTACATGCTATGTTTTGGATGTTAGTTTACACATTATGATTTTGAGATATTTTGGTAATTAAATGAATGTTTCTTCCCTGCTATCTAAAATTTGTACGTTAGTCTCTATTATCATTCCGCATTTAATTTAATATTCCTCTAGCTTACTTCTACGTGTGAACCATTCTCCGTGGACTTCGTTCCACGCACACGTAGGGTTGGCCAGTTAAGGGCCGGGCTGTAGAATCTCGGACTTAACCCGCATCATGACGTCCGCGCCCTTTGTCACTTTCGTTTAAAAAAAAATAGGGTTTAGGGTTTTTGGGGTTTAGGTTTAGGGTTTAGGATTTTAGGGTTTTAGGGCTTTACGGTTTAGGATTTAGGGTTTAGGTTTTAAGGGTTTAGGGTTTTAGGGGTTTACGGTTTAGGGTTTAGGGTTTAGGATTTAGGGTTTAGGGTTTAGCATTTTAGGGTTTAGGGTTTTAGCGTTTAGGGTTTAGGGATTTAGGGTTTAGGATTTATGGTTTTAGGGTTTTAGGGGTTTAGGGTTTTCAGATTTAGGGTTTTAGGGTTTATGATTTTTGGGTTTAATGGTTTGGAGGTTTAAGGTTTACGGTTTAGCGTTTTAGGGTTTTATGGTTTAGGAAAGGGTTAGGGTTTTAGGGGTTTAGGGTTTTGGGTTTTAGGGTTTTATGGTTTTAGGGTATAGGGTTTAGGGTTTTAGGGTTTAGAGTTTTGTTTTAGGGCTTTGCGGTTTAGGGTTTTAGGGTTTTATGGTTTTAGGGTTTTAGGGTTTTATGGTTTTAGGGTTTAGGGTTTTTATAGGTTTAGGGTTTTAGAGTTTTAGGGTTTTACGGTTTAGGGCTTAGGGTATAAGGTTTTAGGGTTTAGGGGTTTTTGTGTTTTAGGGTTTTGTGTTTAGGGATTTTGTGTTTAGGGTTTTAGGGTTTTAAGGTTTTAGGGTTTTAGGGTTTTGGATTTTTGGGTTTAGGGGTGTAGGGTTTTAGGGTTTAGGGTATAGGGTTTTATGGTTTTAGTGTCTATGGCTTAAGGGTTTAGGGTTTAGGATTTAAGGTTTAGGGTTTCGGATTTAAGGTTTTGGGTTTTAGGTTTTTAGGGGTTTAGGGTTTAGGGTTTGAGGGTTTAGGGTTATAGCTTTTAGTGTTTAGGGTTTTAGTGTTTAGGGTTTTAGGGTTTAGGGTGTTAGGGTTTTGGGGGTTTAGGGTTTAGGGTTGAGGGTTTTAGGGTTTTAGGGTTTTGGGGTTTAGGGTTTAGGATTTAGTGTTTATGGTTTAGGGTTTAGGTTTTAGGGTTTACGGTTTTAGGGTTTTAGGGGTTTATGTTTTAGGATTTCGGACTTAAGGTTTTAGGGTGTACGTGTTTTTGGATTTAGGGTTTAGGGTTTAAGATTTAAGGCTTAGTGTTTTAATGTTTAGGGATTTAGGGTTTTAGGATTAAGGGTTATAGGATTAAGGGTTTAGGGTTTTAGGGTTTAGGGTTTAGGGTTTAGGGTTTAGGGCTTTTGGATTTTCGGATTTTAGGGTTTAGGGTTTTAGGGTTTAGGGTTTAGGGTTTATGGTTTTGGGGTTTTAGGGTTTTAGGGTTTAGGGTTTTAGGGCTTTAGGGTATAGGGTTTAGGGTTTAGGGTTTAAGGTTTAGGCTTAAGGGTTTTAGGGTTAAGGGCTAGGGTTCAGGGTTTTCTGGTTTCAGGGTTTTAGGGTTTAGAGTTCAGGGTTTAGGGTTTAGGTTTTAGTGTTTAGGGTTTTAGGGGTTCAAGGTTTAGGGTTTAGGTTTTAGGGTTTTGTTTTTAGGGTTTACGGTTTTAGGGTTTTAGGGGTTTTGGGATTAGGATTTCGGATTTTGTGTTCTGGGATTTTAGGGTTTACGGTTCAGGGTTTTTGGATTTAGGGTTTCACGTTTTAGCGTTTAGGGTTTTAGGGTTTACAGTTTTAGGTTTTAGGGTTTTAGGGTTTGGGGGTTTAGGGTTTAGGGTTTAGGATTTTAGTGTATTAGGGTTTTACGGTTTAGGGTTTAGGGTTTAAAGTTTTAGGGTTTTAATCTTTAGGGTAGGGTTTTAGGGGTTTTGGGTTTTAGGGTTTTATGGTTTTAGGGTTTAGTGTTTAGGGTTTAGGGTTATGGGTTTGGGGTTTAGGGTTTAGGGTTTAGGGTTTGGATTTAGGGTTTTAGAGTTTAGGGTTTTAGGGTTAAGGGCTTAGGGTTTAGGGTTGTAGGAGTTTAGGGTTTAGGATATAGGTTTTAGCGTTTAGGTTTTAGGGTTTACGGTTTTAAGGTTTTAGGGGTTTAGGGTTTAGGATTTCGGGGCTTTAGGGATTTTAGGGTTTTAGGGTTTTAGGGTTTTAGAGTTTAGGGTTTAGGGTTTTAGGATTTTTGGTTTTAGGGTATAGGGTTTTAGGCTTCAATGGTTTAGGGTTTGAGGGATTTAGGCTTGAAGGGTTTAGTGCTACTGTTTAGGGTTTAGGATTTTAGGGTTTAGGATTTAGGTTTTAGGGTTTAGGTTTTAGGTTTTACGGTTTTAGGTTTTAGGGGTTTAGGGTTTAGGATTTCGGATTAAGGGTTTTAGGGTTTTAGGGTTTTAGGGTTTAGGGTTTAGGGTTTAGGGTTTTAGGGTTTTAGGCTTGAATGGTTTAGGGTTTGAGGGTTTTAGGTTTGAAGGGTTTAGTGCTACAGTTTAGGGTTTAGGGTTTACGGTTTTAGGTTTTAGGGGTTTAGGGTTTAGGATTTCGGATTAAGGGTTTTAGGGTTTTTGGGTTTAGGGTTTAGGATTTAGGGTTTTAGGGTTGAATGCTTTATGGTTTGAGGGTTTTAGGCTTGAAGGGTTTAGTGCTACAATTTAGGATTTAGGATTTTAGGGTTTAGGATTTAGGATTTTAAGGTTTTAGAGTTTAGGGTTTACGGTTTTATGGTTTTAGGGTTTAGTATTTAGGGTTGTAGGATTTAGGGTTTAGGGTTTACGGTTTAGTGTTTTAGGGTTTTAGGGTTTAACGTTTTAGTGTTTAGGGTTTTAGGGTTTACGATTTTAGGTATTAGGGTTTTAGGGTTTTGGGGGTTTAGGGTTTAGGGTTTAGGGTTTTAGTGTATTAGGGTTTTGCGGTTTAGGGTTTAGGGTTTAAAGTTGTAGGGTTTTAAGCTTTAGGTAGGGTTTTAGGGTTTTGGGTTTTAGGGTTTTATGGTTTTAGGGTTTAATGTTTAGGGTTTACGGTTATGGGTTCAGGGTTTAGGGTTTGGATTTAGGGTTTTAGAGTTTATGGTTTTAGGGTTAAGGTTTAGGGTTTAGGTTTTAGGGTTTAGGCTTGTAGGAGTTTAGGGTTTAGGATATAGGTTTTATGGTTTGCAGTTTAGGGTTTTAGGGGTTTAGGGTTTAGGATTTCGGGGTTTTAGGGGTTTTAGGGTTGAAGGGTTTAGGGTTTTAGGATTTAGGGTTTAGGGTTTTAGGATTTTGGGTTTTAGGGTTTTAGGGTTTTAGGGTTTAGGGTTTAGGGTTTTAGGATTTCGGGTTTTAGGGTTTTAGGGTGTAGGGTTTTAGGCTTGAATGGTTTAGGGTTTGAGGGTTTTATGCTTGAAGGGTTTAGTGCTGCAGTTTAGGGTTTAGGATTTTAGGGTTTAGGATTTAGGTTTTAGGGTTTAGGTTTTAGGGTTTGGGTTTTAGGGTTTACAGTTTTATGTTTTAGGGGTTTAGGGTTTAGGATTTCGGATTAAGGGTTTTAGGGTTTTAGGATTGTAGGTTTTAGGGTTTAGGGTTTAGGATTTCGGATTAAGGGTTTTAGGGTTGTAGGGTTTTAGGGTTTAGGGTTTAGGATTTAGGGTTTAGGGTTTTAGGCTCTTGGGTTTTAGGGTTTTAGGGTTTTAGGCTTGAATGGTTTAGGGTTTGAGGGTTTTCGGCTTGAAGGGTTTAGTGCTACAGTTTAGGGTTTAGGATTTAGGTTTTAGGGTTTAGGTTTTAGGGTTTGCATTTTTATGTTTTAGGGGTTTAGGGTTTAGGATTTCAGATTAAGGGTTTTAGAGTTTTAGGGTTGTAGGGTTTTAAGGTTTAGGGTTTAGGATTTCGGATTAAGGGTTTTAGGGTTTTAGGGTTGTAGGGTTTTAGGGTTTAGGGTTTTAGGCTTTTGGGTTTTAGGGTTTTAGGGTTTTAGGCTTGAATGGTTTAGGGTTTGAGGGTTTTAGGCTTGAAGGGTTTAGTGCTACAGTTTAGGGTTTAGGATTTTAGGGTTTAGGATTTAGGTTTGAGGGTTTAGGTTTTAGGGTTTACGGTTTTACGTTTTAGGGGTTTAGGGTTTAGGATTTCGGATTAAGGGTTTTAGGGTTTTGGGTTGTAGTGTTTTAGGGTTTAGGGTTTAGGGTTTTAGGGTTGAATGGTTTAGGGTTTGAGGGTTTTAGCCTTGAAGGGTTTAGTGCTACAGTTTAGGGTTTAGGATTTAGGATTTTAGGGTTTTAGAGTTTACGGTTTTATGGTTTTAGGGTTTAGTATTTAGGGTTGTAGGATTTAGGGTTTAGGGTTTAGGGTTTACGGTTTACTGTTTTAGGGTTTAAGGGTTTAGGGTTTTATGGTTTAGCGGTTAGGGTTATAGGGTTTAGGTTTTATTGTTTTAGGGTTTAGGGTTTAGGGTTTAGGGTTTAGGGTTTTGGGGTTTAAGATTTTAGGGTTTAGGGTTTTAGGGTTTAGGGTTTTAGGGTTTAGGGTTTAGGTTTTAAGGATTAGGCTTTTAGGGGTTCAGGGTTTAGGGTTTAGGTTTAGGTTTTAATGTTTTATGGTTTTTGGGGTTTTGAGATTAGGATTTCGGATTTAGGGTTTTGGGGTTTTAGGGTTTTAGGGTTTTAGGATTAGCGGTTTAGGGTGTTAGGGTTTAGGGTTTTAGGTTTTAGAGTTTAGGGCTTTAGGGTTTAGGGTTTTAGGGTTTTAGGGCTTAGGGTTTTAGGGTTATTGGGGTTTAGGGTTTAGGGTTTTAGGTTTTTAGGGTTTTACGGTTTAGGGATCAGGGTATAAAGTTTTGGGGTTATAAGGTTTAGGGTAGGGTTTTAGGAGTTTTGGGTTTGAGGGTTTTATGGTTTTATGGTTTAGGTTTAGGGTTTAGGGTTTAGTGCTACAGTTTAGGGTTAGGATTTTAGGGTTTTGGATTTAGCGTTTTAGAGTTTAGGGTTTACGGTTTTAGAGTTTTAGGGTTTAGGGTTTTGGGTTTTAGGATTTTAAGGTTTACTGTTTGAGGGTTTTAGGGTTTAATGTTTTATGGTTCTGTGGTTTAGGGTTTTAGGGTTTAGGGTTTATTGGTTTAGGTTTTATGGTTTAGGATTTAGGGTTTTAGCATTTTAGGGTTTAGGCCTAAGGGATTTAGGGCTCTAGGGTTTAGGGTTTTAGAGTTTTAGTGCTTTAGGGTTTAGGGTTTCAGGGTTTAGGATTTAGGGTTTAGGTTTTAGGGTTTAGGGTTTTAGGGGTTTAGGGTTTCAGGGTTTAGGATTTAGGGTTTAGGTTTTAGGGTTTAGGGTTTTAGGGGTTTAGGGTTTAGTGCTTATGGTTTAGGGTTTAGCTTTTAGGGTCTTAGGGGTTTAGGCTTTAGGATTTTGGATTTGGGGTTTTAAGGAGTTAGTGTTGTAGGGTTTATGATTTTAGAATTTAGGGTTTAGGGTTTTCGTTTTTGGGTTTAGGGTTTTAGGGTTTAGGGTTTTAGGGTTTTAGAGTTTTAGGGTTTCGAGTTTTAGGGTTTAGGGTTTGGGGTTTTGGTTTTTGGATTTAGGGTTTTAGGGGTTAGGATTTAGGGTTTAGGGTTTAAGGTTTACAGTTTTAGGGGTTTAGGGTTTAGAATATCGGAGGGTTTTGGGGTTTTAGGGTTTTAGGGTTTAGGGTTTAGGGTTTTAGGGTGGGGTTTTAGGGTTTTAGGTTTTAGTGTTTAGGGTTTTGGGCTTTAGGGTTTTATGGTTTTGGGGTTTAGGGTTTAGGGTTTAGGGTTTAGGGTTTTAGGATTTTACGGTTTAGGAAAGGGGTAGGGTTTTAGGCGTTTAGGGTTTTTGATTTGAGGGTTTAGTGTTTAGCGTTTAGGGTTTTAAGGTTTAGTTTAGGGTTTTAGGGGTTTGGGGTTTAGAGTTTTAGGGTTTAGGGTTTTCAGGGGATTGGGGTTTTAGGGTTTTACGATTTAGGCTTTAGGGTTTAAGGTTTTAGGGTTTCGGGTTTTAGGCTTTTAGGGTTTATTGATTTGTGTTTTGGGAGTTTAGGGTTTACAATTTTAGGATTTTAAGGTTTAGGGTTTGAGGGTTTTAGGGTTTCAGAGTTTAGGGTTTACGGTTTTATGGTTTTAGGGTTTAGTGTTTATGGTTATAGGATTTTAAGGTTTACTGTTTTAGGGTTTTAGGGTTTAAGGTTTTATTGCTTAGGGGTTTAGGGTTTTAGGGTTTAGGGTTTTATCGTTTTAGGGTTTAGGGTTTAGGGTTTAGGGTTAAGGGATTTAGGGTTTTAGGGTTTAGGGTTTAAGGGTTTTAGTGTTTTAGGGTTTAGGGTTTCAGGGTGTAGGATTTAGGGTTAGGTTTTAGGGTTTTTTAGGGGTTTAGGGTTTAGGGTTTATGGTTTAGGGTTTAGGTTTTAAGGTTTATGATTTTAGGGTTTTAGGGGTTTAGGCTTTCCGATTTCGGATTTAGGGTTTTAGGTTTTTAGTGTTTAGGGTTTTAGGGTTTAGGGTTTAGGGTTTTGGTTTTAGGGTTGAGGGTTTTAGGGTTTAGGGTTTTAGGGTTTTAGGGTTTTAGTGTTTTAGGGTTTAATGTTTTAAGGTTTAGGGTTTAGGGTTTTGGTTTTAGGGTTTAGGGTTTTAGGGGTTTAGGATTTTGGGTTTAGGGTTTAGGGTTTAGGGTTTAGGGTTTAGGGTTTAGGGTTTTTGGGTTTTAGGATTTTAGGGTTTGGGGTTTAGCATTTTAGGGTTTAGTGTTTTAGGGTTTTAGGATTTAGGGTTTTAGGGTTTTGGGGGTTTAGGGTTTTAGGATTTTACGGTTTAGGAAAGGGGTAGGGTTTTAGGCATTTAGGGTTTTGGGTTTAAGGGCTTTATGGTTTTGGGGTTTAGGGTTTTAAGGTTTTGTGTAGGCTTTTTGGGGTTTCAGGTTTGAGGGTTTTAGGGTTTCATGGTTTTAGGGATTAGGGTTCTTAGGGGTTAAGGTTTTACGATTTTACGGTTTTACGGTTGAGGGTTTAGGGTTTAGGGTTTTAGGGTTTTAGGGTTTTAGGAGTTTTAGGGTTTACGATTTTAGGGTTTAGGATTTTAGGGTTTAGGAATTTAGGGTTTTAGGCTAATAGAGTTTAGGGTTTACTGTTTTATGGTTTTAGGTTTTAGTCTTTAGGGTTTTAGGATTTTAGGGTTTACTGTTTTAGTGTTTTAGGGTTTAAGGTTTTATGGTTTAGGGGTTTAGGCTCTTAGGATTTAGGGTTTATTGTTTTAGGATTTTATGGTTTAGGGTTTTATCGTTTTAAGGTTTAGGGTTTAGGGTTTAGGGTAAAGGGATTTAGGATTTTAGGGTTTAGGGTTTAAGGGTTTTAGTGTTTTAGGGTTTTGTAACACCCGCCCCTTTTCACCGAAATCAGACACTATTTTTTTTTTTTTGAAATAAAAGTGACAAAGGGCGCGGACGTCATGACGTGAGTTAAGTCTGAGCTTCTAAAGCCCGGCCCTTAAATGGCCAACCCTACGTGTGCGTGAGACTAAGTCCACGAAGAACGGTTCACACGTAGAAGTAAGCTTGCAGAGAATTAACTAAAATGCGGGGTTGTAATAGAATCTATCCTACCAGTTTTAGATAGAAGGGAAGATACATCATTAAATTACTAAAATATCTCATAATCATAATGTCCAAAATAAAATCCAAACCATAGCAAGAAATCTAAAATTATTACATGCCGACAAGCTAAGCTACTTAAATTACAATTTCCAAAATAAAACTTAAATAAACTAAGTAGCCGCTTTCCCAAGCTCCTATGCTTGGCTCCCGTCGCGTCCGCCGTTTCCTCCGTCTCCTGCGTCTTCAGCTAGGGTAGAAGTAGGGCGTTAGACAACGCGCCCAGTAGGACTCCGAGTAGGGCTAGCACATGGATTAGTGATAACAAGCATACAGATAACAATATAATAAAACCCATAAAATGAATGTCATGCCATGGGTGCCTATGTCATGTGTCCCACCCATCATCCATACCATCATACAATGTCATATCCCCCTAGACGACAAGGCCTCATCAAGGTGTCCCCAAGTTTACTTCTCGGTCGCCCCGACGGAGCATGGACTCCGGTTATAGCATATCAAGCTATCCCCATGTTTGCTTCTCGGTCGCCTCGACGGAGCATGGACTCCGGTTATAGCACCTCAGGCTATTCCCATGTTTGCTTCTCGGTCGCCCCGACGGAGCATGGACTCCGGTTATAGCACCTCAGGCTATCCCCATGTTTGCTTCTCGGTCTCCCCGACGGAGCATGGACTCCGGTTCTTTAATTTTCCCGCCCATGCCATGCATGAGATGTAAGTGCATTATGCTATGTAATATATATAATTCATATTCTTAATTCATAATCCATAGCATTAAAATATAATCCATAGCATTAAAGCCCATCTTAAAATAAATCATATAATTATCGAAATAAATCAAGGAAGCCATCACATACACATAATCTACGGCTTACAAAAAGGTAGGAATCCTACAGAATACCGACTAGCGTCCTTTTTCGTTTCCGCCCGATAAATCCGGTTGCCGATCGCGTACCGTTTGTGATGTCCCGATACCTTATTATACATTTACGAAATTAGTCCATATTTTATCCATGATTAAGTCCCTAACTGATCACAAACTTAGATCCATTAATGATCCCTAACTTAGATCCGTTAATGTCCCATTAACCATGTCATATGATCATTAAAATTAGCCAATTAATTAACCTAATCCTTATTCACTTAAACACATACAAAACCCCGTACGTAGCCCATAATTGATCCATAATCTTGGATCCATTGACGTTCCATCAACCATGATATATTCATTAACAAATTAGTCCTTAACTTACCTAATTTTTCCATTCATCTAATCACATACATAATTCAAATTTTAGCCCATAACATGCCCTACAAGTGGGTCAATATTAACCATACTTAAGGTCCATTAATTCCATTTAATTACCATTAACCTTCTCCATTAATTTCCATATTTTCATACCCATTTAAATAAATCATACATCACCATAGGATTTTCAAAAAAGAACATTCTTTTCATAAAACCTCTCCATGGTTTTTCCTCATTTAAAACCCCTTTAAAATAAATCATTAGAATCTTAAAATCATAAATCATATTCCATGGTTTCCATTCACTGAAAAATCCCATTAAAAATCATTTAATCACCTACCATGCTTTTCTTCACTAAGATCCCTTTACAATTACAAACATTTGATCCTTTTAAGTCTCCAATTTAATAACACCTACTCCATATTTTTTTTTCATCCTTTTAAACCCATTTACAACCATCATTACACCACCATAGGGTTCGGCCATACACCATGGCCGAACCCATGGTTCATGTTCCATTCCCATCTTCCATGAATTTCTTCATTTACAAACCCTTTACAAATCACTACATTTCATTCATTTAAAAGGAAAACCCTAAAATCATTAATCACCCTCCATGTCTTCCATTCTTTAAAGCCCTAAAAATTACAATTCACTTACCATGGGGTTCGGCCATACTACATGGCCGAACCCTATGGCCCATGATTCCAAAAATATATACATCCATGCTTAATCAAATTAACCACATAATGTCCTTAATCCATTTATTTTTTTTAACTTAATTTACCCATTTAAGGTTTTCCCATTTTGTCCCTTTCTCATCCTTCCATTGGATGGATTAGAGATCCAAGGCCTATGATGTTTTGGCCACCATCAAATCCAAGAAATGGATTCCATAATCTCTACTTAACCTTAAAAAAAATGTAGAATTCTTGTTTAAGAATTACTTATAATCCGACGACTCTTCCGGCTTTTCTTTCTCCTCTTGATCTCCTTAGCCTTCTCTTCTCTTCTTTTCCTTGATTGATCGGCCAAGATGAGCTTGATCGGCCAAGATGAGCTTGATCAAGATGAAATCCTCAAAGCTTGAATTCGGCCAAGGTAGGGTTAGATTTGAGAGAGGGAGAGGGGAGAAGAGAAAGGAAAAATCATCTCAAGCTTGGGTCTTGAGGTGGTCGGCCAACCCTTGGTTTCTTCTTCCTCTTTTCTAAGTTTTTCTCCTTCTTTTCCTCCTTAGTTTTCTTCTTCTTCCTTCCTTAAGTGTGGGACAATCTTGAGAGGGAGCAAAAGAGAGATAACGTGAGATGGAAGGGGGGGGGGGGGGGGGGGGGGGTTGGAGAATGAGATGAGAGTTATCTCATTTGGTTAATTAATTCTAACATTAATTACCCCCACCTACCACACATAGTTTAATGTGTTTAATGGTGGTGGTTGGGATAAAACCACCACCTTTAAGCACATGGTTTATTTTGTGTTTGTTTGGGTGGTTTGTGTTTCTTTGGGTGGTTTTGATCTTCCAACTTTGACCTTTTGACCATCACTTGATTAGCTTAATTAACTTAATTAATTTGATCATTAGATTAAGTTAATTAATTCCCACTTAATTTAATTCCATTAAATTCCCTCCATGAAATCCACCCATGGTTGACCAAGTCAACCATGGTGGCCGGCCCCACCAATTCTTGGTCCACACGCCACCTCACTTGGTGAGGTGGAGGTGGGTCCAATCGGCCATGTAACTTTGGTCAATTCATCACCAACTTAGGTGATTTAAATTTAATTAAATTCATTCCTCTTATTGGATCACCATTGGGCCCATGGCCCAATTAAATTCACCCTTACCCATTTACCTTAGAGCTTACACAATCTTGACCCATTGGGTCCCAAATGGGTATTTGACCCAATTTGATCATCCTAGGCCCAATTGACCATCATTGACCATTTAAATGATTTTAAATCCAATCCATGGTCCATTGGGCTATACTTGGGCCTTTGTCCATATTTTGATCCATTCACCATTTACTCCATCAATTTTCCAATTTCCACTATTAAAATAATTGATATTCACCTATATATTGATTTACAAATTCCGGGCCATTACAGTATAATCCTCTTTTGAAATTTTCGTCCCGAAAATTCGAGCGAGGTAGGGGTTCAAACAACTCATACAAAGAGCTCTGGATGAGCGATTCTCATCTCTGACTCAAGTTCCCAGGTGGCTTCCTCATTGCCATGTCGTTCCCATACCACCTTGACCAATTGAATAGCGCGATTCCACAGCACTCTTTGTTCTCTCCCGATCACTCTGATCGGCTTCTCCAAATATGTCACATCGCTTTGCACATCGAAGGACATGTGAAGGATTGGGGTTGTACTTCCCCAACATGGATACGTGGAACACATCATGTAAAGAGGATAACTGCGGAGGGAGCACCAACTGATAAGCTGCGCCCACCCCCCCCCCCCCCCCCCTCCCCCCCCCCACCCTCTTCAGAATTGGAAACGGTCCCACAAATCTAGGGGATAGTTTCCCCTTCTTCCCGAATCTCATGTGTCCCTTCCGTGGTGAGACTTTCAAAAACACCAAGTCTCCCACCTCAAACTCGAGGAACCTTCTCCTCTTGTCTGCGTAACTCTTCTGACGGCTGCGCAGTGAGTAGGTGTTGCCGTATTAACTTGATCTACGTTGTCGTCTCCGCAACCAACTCCAGTCCAATCGACGCAGGCTCACCGGCTTTTGTTTAACACACTGGCGATCTACACAGCCTACCATATAAGGCCTTAAATGGAGCCATCTGGAGGCTTGCCTAGTAACTGTTATTATAGGAGAATTCCACCAGTGGCAAATGATCCTCCCATCCACCCTTGAAGTCCAGCATACATGCTCTCAGCATATCCTCCAATGTCTGTATTGTCCTCTCTGACTGTCCATGAGTCTGTGGATGAAATGCTTTGCTAGTCAATGTCGGTCCCCATAGCCGACTGCATGCCCTGCCATACTCTACTGGTGAATCGGCCACCTCTGTCGGACACAATAATCCGAGGAATACCATGTAGTCTGATGATATCCCGGATGTACCATCGACCCAATGTCTCCGATGAATCTGTCATCTTGATGTGCAGGAAATGCACAGACTTAGTCAACCAGTCCACTATGACCCATATCGCATCATTGCCCTTTGATGATCTTGGTAACCCTGTTACGAAATCCATAGATATGTGCTCCCATTTCCACTCCGACACTGGTAGGGGTGCGAGTAAACCTGGTGGTTTCTGATGTTCCGCCTTAACCTGCTGGCAAGTTAGGCAACGAGCAACAAACTCCGCCACATCTCTCTTGAGTCCCCGCCACCAATAGTACCTTTTGAGATCGTGATACATCTTGGTCCTGCCCGGATGGATAGAGAGCTTGGTTTGGTGTGCTTCAATCAATAACTCTCTTCTGCAGTTCTTAGGCACATATGTTCTACCTCGGAACACAAGACCCTGTCCTGGTCGTAATTCCCACTCCGGTACAACCTCACCAGTAGACATCATAGTCCATATCTCCTCCACCTCTGGATCTGTCCGTTGCTCTCGTTCAATCTCTGAGACCATGTTGGATCGTATGATCAGATTATATATGGTTCCGTGATTATTGAGGTAGAGTTTGAATTCTCTGATGGTACTCAACACTTCCCATTCCGTCCTGATCAAGTTGGCTACTGCCGCATGTGACATACGGCTGAGGGCATCTGCCATCTTGTTCGCCTTGCCAGGATGATACCGAAGTGCGAATTCATAATCCGCCAGATATTCCATCCATCTGCGCTGTCTCATGTTGAGTTCCTTCTGATCAAATAAGTACTTCAGGCTCTTGTGATCTGAGAACACCTCAAACTTCTCACCATAAAGGTAGTGTCTCCAGCTTTTAAGAGCGAAGACCACTGCTGCTAGTTCCAGATCATGCGTGGGATAGTGGCGTTCATGGATTTTCAACTGTCTTGATCCGTAAGCCACCGCACGATTACCTTGACTGAGTGTACATCCCAGTCCCTCACCTGAGGTATCACAGTGCACCTCATAATTTCTGCCTCTTTCCGGCAAGATCAGAATAGGAGCGGTTGTAAGCTTCTCCTTTAGCTTCTCAAATCTCCGGTTGCACAGATCCGACCACTCAAATTTGACTCCTTTCTGAGTGAGTCGGGTAAGTGGAGCTGTAATCTTGGAGAAGTCCATGATGAATTTCCTGTAGTAACCGACCAATCCCAGGAAACTGCGGATCTCGGTCACTTTCGTCGGTGCTTTCCATTCCCTTACTGCCGCTACCTTAGTCGGGTCCACGGCTATACCTTCCTCTGATATAACATGCCCTAAGAAATTGACCTCAGATAGCCAGAACTCACACTTGCTGGCTTTGGTATACAACTGATTCTTCTTCATGGTGTCCAAGACTATCCGTAGGTGCTCAGCATGTTCCTCCTAACTTTTGGAATAGATCAGGATGTCATCGATAAATACAATCACAAATTGGTCCAAGTAAGGGCGGAATATCGTATTCATCAAGTCCATAAACACAGTCGGTGCATTAGTAAGCCCAAACGGGATGACTACATACTCATATAGACCATACCGTGTCTTGAAGGCTGTCTTCTCTATGTCCTCCTCTCTAACCCGGATTTGATGGTATCCGGACAACAGATCAATCTTGGAGAAGTGAGAGGAACCCCTAAGTTGATCAAATAGGTCATCAATCCTGAGTAGGGGATACTTGTTCCTGACAGTCAGCTGGTTAGTCCAAGCACATCCGAAGGGTACCGTCTTTCTTCTTCACAAATAGTACTGGGGCTCCCCATGCGGATGTGCTATTCCGAATAAAACCCAGTCTGAGCAGTTCACCAATCTGCTTCTTTAGCTCGGTCATCTCAGTCGGTGCCATCCTGTAATGGGGTAATGATACTGGAGCGGCGCTGGGGTATAACTTGATCTCAAAGTCTATCTCCCTCTTGGGTGGCAAACCAGAGATCTCTGTTGGGAATACCTCGGCATAATCTGCTACTACCACCGGAAGTTCAGTTATTGGTGCCCTATCTAATCTGAGGCTATTCAAGGCAAGATGGTTCAATTCTTCCTGCAGCCTTCTAGGGATGCCCTATCTGTCAGCGTGTACCACGTACTGTTTTCCCTCGGAAGACCAAAATATCACCCTACGAAGATGGCAATCAATATGGGCCTGGAATGTAGCCAACCAGTCCATCCAAATATAACATCGTACTCAGCCATATCGATTACCAAATAGTTGAACTCGAATCTGAATCCCGCGAGTTCAGTGTTCAATGTCATACATATGAGTCCCAAAGATGTGTCTCCGACGGGGGATACAATGGTAAGTGATGTGGACAGGTTTTGTACTAATGTGCCCGTAGCAGATATGAATGCAGCAGATATAAATGAATGGGAAGCTCCAGAATCAAATAATGTAACAGCATAGGAACTACCAACTACGGCCATACTTTGAATCACCGAGCGATCCACCGCCACTGGAGAAGGTATGGTAAAAAGCCGTCCAGATCCTGTAGGGTTTGGCGCCCGTCCCCTCTGGTTGTAAGTCCTGCCTCCTCGTGACTGAGCTGGTCTAGCTGGAGGGCGGAAGGGACCCCTAAACTGAGAAGGTCTACTAATCTGTGGACATTCCTTCTTGAAGTGGCCCTGCTGGCCACACTGATAACATGTGTTCCCACCTCGTGGGTCTTGAGTGACTGATGCTGATGGGGAAGGCTGATTAGGGCGAAAGTCCCTGTAGATCCAGTGGAGGGTGAGGGTCTGATGAAGTTTGGGAGGAACTTCTTGTTGGATTGGAATGCACCCCGCCCACTCTGCCCTCTGCGGTTGTCAAACCGCACTATCTCATTCAGCTCTCGCTCCGCTATAGTGGCCCTACTGACCACCCCTGCCAGTGTAGGTTCTTTGAATATTGTCACCCTAGCTCTGATGCTCGGCCGAAGGCCCCGCTCAAACTTACGGGCCCTCCGGTGCTCTGTATCCACCATATAAAATGCATAGACGGATAGACGAAGGAATTCCCTGTGGTACTCTGCCACCGTCATATTGCCTTGTACAAATGATAGGAAGGCCTGAGTCTGGCTCTCTCTTTCCTCCTCCGGAAAATACTGCTCTAGTAAAGTGGCTGAGAACCATTCCCATGTCATGGTAGTCCTCTCCCCTTCCGGCACCAGTGCTTGTTGTTTTTCCACCACTTCCCACCAATTACCGGCATCCTCGTTTAATTGAGATGTAGCCAGTAAGATTCTATTAGCAGGACTGGAAATCTGAAGCAGATTCAAGATTTGGGTGATGTTCTTCAACCAATGATATGCTCCGACAGACCCTTCTTTTCCCCTAAAGTAGGGAGGGCGCTGTTGCTGGAAATCTCTAACCATATTCCGTTTGTTGGAGCCGCTAGTGGTCGTATCCCCATTCAAGTGCTGTTGAAGGACAGAGGTGACCACTGCTTGAACCAATTCTTTCAACTCGGGAGGCACAACCGGCAGGTTCACACTATTTTGTCCCTCCTCCTGATGCGGTGGCTGTACTCCCTCATGATACGGTGGCTGTACCTCCTCTTGATGCGGTGGTGGCACCTCTTCCTCTACCCGTGGGTTTTGTCGGGTTTTTCTCTTCCGAGGCATTTCCTAAGTCATTGAACAATATTTATTGACTTAGTTCCTTCATAAAGTTGTCATGTTCATAGTTTGGGAATTTTTTTCCTAAGTGTCAAATATTTTCTTCAAATTGGGGGAGAATTATCGACTAAGTATACTTCATTTTTTTTTGGGGTTGGGGGGGGGAGGGGGGGGAGAATTTCCCAAGTATCAAATATCGTTTCTTTCCATTTGGCGGAGATTGCCAAATAAGCACACTTGGTTTTCGTAAAACTCCCTAAGTGTCATGTATTTCTTTCCAATTTGGGAAAAAAATTTCCTAAGTATCAATGTTTGTTTCATTTGGTGAGATCGGGGAAATTCTCCTACGTTTGATAAATCCATCAATGTTCCATCAATTTGGGGAAAAATCTAGATTTTGTTTTCTCATTTTGGGGGAAGTAAGCCCTATTTGCTATGTTTGATAAATCCATTACTTATAATGATTGTCTTTCCCTTACTATCATTTCTTTACGTCAAATGTTGCTCTCAGATTGAATGTTTCAGTCTGAGTCAATCGAAGTAAATTAACCCGGCTCCCGTGCAGCGGACTCCGAAGAGTCGGTCAGTTGGGATTCTTAGCTGTCAGTGAGACATGCAACCGTCTTAATCTTACTTCTAGAGATTCATTCTTCCGATATTCGCTCTGATGCCAACTGTAACGCCCGCCCCTTTTCACTGAAATCAGAGTCTATTTTTTTTAAAATAAAAGTGACAAAGGGCGTGGACGTCACAACGCGAGTTAAGTTCGAGCTTCTAAAGCCCGGCCCTTAACTGGCCAACCCTACGTGTGCGTGGGACTAAGTCCACGAAGAACGGTTCACACGTAGAAGTAAGCTTGCGGAGAATTAACTAAAATGCGGGGTTGTAATAGAATCTATCCTGCCAGTTTTAGATAGAAGGGAAGATACATCATTAAAATACTAAAATATCTCATAATCATAATGTCCAAAATAAAATCCAAACCATAGCAAAAAATCTAAAATTATTACATGCTGACAAGCTAAGCTACTCAAATTACAATTTCCAAAATAAAACTTAAATAAACTAAGTAGTCGCTTTCCCAAGCTCCTAAGCTTGGCTCCCGTCGCGTCCCCCATTTCCGCCGTCTCCTGCGTCATCAGCTAGGGTAGAAGTAGGGCGTTAGACATCGCGCCCAGTAGGACTCCGAGTAGGGCTAGCACATGGATTAGTGATAACAAGCATACAGATAACAATATAATAAAACCCATAAAATGAATGCCATGCCATGGGTGCCTATGTCATGTGTCCCACCCATCATCCGTACCATCATACAATGTCATATCCCCCTTGACGGCAAGGCCTCGTCAAGGTGTCCCCATGTTTGCTTCTCGGTCTCCCCGACGGAGCATGGACTCCGGTTCTTTTATTTTCCCGCCCATGCCATGCATGAGATGTAAGTGCATTATGCTATGTAATATATATAATAATTCATATTCTTAATTCATAATCCATAGCATTAAAATATAATCCATAGCATTAAAACCCATCTTAAAATAAATCATATAATTATCGAAATAAATCAAGGAAGTCATCACATACACATAATCCACGGCTTACAAAAAGGTAGGAATCCTACCGAATACCGACTAGCGTCCTTTTTCCCTTCCGCCCGATAAATCCGGTCGCCGATCGCGTACCGTTTGCGATGTCCCGATACCTTATTATACATTTACCAAATTAGTCCATATTTTATCCATGATTAAGTCCCTAACTGATCACAAACTTAGATCCATTAATGATCCCTAACTTAGATCCGTTAATGTCCCATTAACCATGTCATATGATCATTAAAATTAGCCAATTAATTAACCTAATCCTTATTCACTTAAACACATACAAAACCCCGTACGTAGCCCATAATTGATCCATAATCTTGGATCCATCAACGTTCCATCAACCATGATATATTCATTAACAAATTAGTCCTTAACTTACCTAACTTTCCATTCATCTAATCACATACATAATTCAAATTTTAGCCCATAACATGCCCTAAAAGTGGGTCAATATTAACCATACTTAAGGTCCATTAATTCCATTTATTTACCATTAACCTTCTCCATTAATTTCCATATTTTCATACTCATTTAAATAAATCATACATCACCATAGGGTTCTCAAAAAAAAACATTCTTTTCATAAAACCTCTCCATGGTTTTTCCTCATTTAAAACCCCTTTAAAATAAATCATTAGAATCTTAAAATCATAAATCATATTCATGGTTTCCATTCACTGAAATATCCCATTAAAAATCATTTAATCACCTACCATGCTTTTCTTCACTAAGATCCCTTTACAATTACAAACATTTGATCCTTTTGAGTCTCCAATTTAATAACACCTACTCCATATTTTTTGTTCCATCCTTTTAAACCCATTTGCAACCATCATTACACCACCATAGGGCCGAACCCATGGTTCATGTTCCATTCCCATCTTCAATGAATTTCTTTATTTACAAACCCTTTACAAATCACTACATTTCATTCATTTAAAAGGAAAACCCTAAAATCATTAATCACCCTCCATGTCTTCCATTCTTTAAAGCCCTAAAAATTACACTTCACTTACCATGCTCTGTCGGGGCGACCGAGAAGCAAACATGGGGACACCTTGACGAGGCCTTGCCGTCAAGGGGGATATGACATTGTATGATGATATGGATGATGGGTGGGACACATGACATTGGCACTCATAGCATGGCATTCATTTATGGGTTTTATTATATTGTTATCTGTATGCTTGTTATAACTAATCCATGTGCTAGCCCTACTCGGAGTCCTACTGGGCGCGTTGTCTAACGCCCTACTTCTACCCTAGTTGTTAACGCAGGAGACGACGGAAACGGCGGACGTGACGGGAGCCAAGCTTAGGAGCTTGGGAAAGCGGCTACTTAGTTTATTTAAGCTTTATTTTGGAAATTGTAATTTAAGTAGCTCAGCTTGTCGGCATGTAATAATTTTAGATTTCTTGCTATGGTTTGGATTTTGTGTTGGACATTATGATTATGAGATATTTCAGTAATTTAATGATGTATCTTCATTTCTATCTAAAACTGGTAGGATAGATTCTATTAAAACCCCGCATTTTAGTTTAATTCTCCACAAGGTTACTTCTACGTGTGAACCGTTCTTCGTGGACTTAGTCCCACGCACACGTAGGGTTGGCCAGTTAAGGGCCGGGCTTTAGAAGCTTGGACTTAACTCGCGTCGTGACGTCCGCGCCCTTTGTCACTTTTATTTCAAAAAAAAAATAGACTCTGATTTCGGTGAAAAGGGGCGGGCGTTACATTTATGGTTTTAGGGTTTAGGGTTTTAGGGTTTTAGGGTTTAGGGTTTTGGATTTTAGGGTTTAGGGTTTTAGGATTTTAGTGTTTTAGGGTTTAGGGTAGGGTTTTAGGGTTTTGTGTTTTCGGGTTTTAGGGTTCTAGGGCTTAGGGTTTTAGGTGTTTAACGATTTAGGGTTTATGTTTTTGGGTTTTTGGGTTTTAGGGTTTAAGATTTTAGGGGTTTAGGGTTTTAGTCTTTAGGTTTTAGGATTTTAGGGTTTAGGGTTTAGAGTTTAGGGTTTAGGGTTTTAGGGTTTAAGATTTTATGGTTTTAGGGTTTTAGGGTTTTAGGTTTTCGGGTGGGGTCGTAGTGTTTGGTGTTTTCGAGTTTTAGGGTTTTAGGGTTTAGGGTATTAGCGGTTTAAGGTTTGAGGGTTTAGGTTTTAGGGTTTTAGGGTTTTAATGTTTTTGGGTTTAAGATTTTTTGGGTTTACGGTTTTAGGGTTTAGAATTTAGGGTTTTAGGGTTTAGGGTTTTAGGGTTTAGGGGTTTAGGGTTTTAAGGTTTTAGGGTTTTAGGGTATAGGGATTTAGGGTTTAGGGGTTTAGGGTTGATGGTTTTAGGGCTTAGGGCTTTAAGCTTTTAGGGTTTTAGGGTTTAGGGTTTAAGGGGTTTAGGATTTTGGGTTTAGGGTTCAGGGTTTAGGGTTTAGGTTTTAGGTTTTAGGCTTTAGGGTTTTGGGTTTAGGGTTTAGGATTTAGGGTTTTATGGGTTTAGGGTTTAGGGTTTAGAGTATTAGGCTTTTAGGGTTTTAGGTTTTAGTGTAGGGTTTTAGGGTTTTACCTTTAGGGTTTTAGGAGTTTAAGGTTTTGGGGTTTAGGTTTTAGGGTTTTAATCTTTTAGTGTATAAGATTTTAGGGCTTAGGGTTTAGGGTTTAGGGTTTAGTGTTTAGCGTTTTAGGGTTTTAGGGTTTAGGGTTTAGGGTTTAGTGTTTAGCGTTTTAGGGTTTTAGGCTTTAGGGTTTTAGGGTCTTAGGATTTTGGGCGTTTAGGTTTTAGGATTTTGGGCATTTAGGGTTTAGGATTTAAGGTTTAAGGGTTTTAGGGTTTAGGGTTTAGGATTTAGGACTTTAGGTTTTGAGGATTTAGGGTTGTTGGGTTTATGATTTAGGGTTTTAGGGTTTTAGGCTTTTAGAGTTTATGGTTTAGGGTTTTGGGTTTAAGGTTTAAAGTTTTGGAGTTTTTGGTTTTAAGGAAGGGTTTTAGGGTTTACTATTTTCACGTTTTAGGGTTTTGGGGTTTAGGGTTTTAGGAGTTCAAGGTTTTAGGGTTTAGGTTTTAGGATTTGGGGTTTTATGGTTTTAGTGTTTTAGGGTTTAAGATTTAGGGGTTTAGGGTTTAAGGGGTTTAGGGTTTAGTGTTTAGGGTTTTAGGGTTCTAGGGTTTAGGGTTTTAGGGTTTTAGGGTTTAGGGTTTTGGATTTTAGGGTTTAGGGTTTAGGGTAGGGTTTTAGGGTTTTGTGCTTTCGGGTTTTAGGGTTTTAGGGTTTAGGGTTTTAGGTGTTTAAGGATTTAGGGTTTAGGTTTTAGTATTTTAGGGTTTAAGATTTTAGGGGTTTAGGGTTTTAGTGTTTAGGTTTTAGGATTTTAGGGTTTAGGGTTTACGGTTTAGGGTTTAGGGTTTGAGGGTTTATGATTTTAGGGTTTTAGGGTTTTAGGGTTTCGGGTAGGGTTTATTGTTTGGTGTTTTCAGGTTTAAGGGTTTTAGGGTTTAGTGTATTAGAGGTTTAGGTTTTAGGTTTTAGAGTTTTAGTGTTTTTGGGTTTAAGATTTTTTGGGTTTACAGTTTTAGGGTTTAGGATTTAGGGTT
>CM039087.1:35648157-35676792 GCA_022113865.1 Chimonanthus praecox
CCAGAGATAACAGTTTAATATATGCAAGTGCATGCTAAAACAGTGATAAATAAAAAGGGCTAAAATGAGGCCGGACTGAAAAAATGGGTCTAGAACTGGGTTGGGCCCAAAATCGGCAGGACTGGGCCGGGCCAGGAAACGGGCCTGCCAGACTGCGCTGGAGCCAAATTGGTTGGGCCGGACCAAGTCTTGGCCTGGAAATGGGTTAGGTCGAGTTCAAGATTGGCTGGCCCAGATCCAGGGATGAGCCCAAGGAAGAGTCTGGGCTCAGAAGTTGGGCCTGAGTGGACCGGGCTGGGTCCAAGACTGGGCTAAACTAGGGTTCGAACTGAGTCTATTTGGAGACTTAGCCGAACAGACTCAGTTGCCCAACTGAGTCAGGAAAAGGGGGAAAAGAGGGAAAACGAAATTAGGGAAAATGAAATCAAGGAAAACAGAATCAGGGAAAAAATGAAGGAAAAACGGGAAAACTAGGGAAAATCGCGAAAAATCAAGGAAAATCAAGGAAAACCGAAAGGAAAGAAAAGGGGAAGATGGGAAAACAAAAGGGGAGGCAAACCTGAGATGGGTTTTCGACCTGATGGACGGTGACAATGAAAGGAAAGAGGGCTTCGCCGCCGGGGGCTGATTGCAAGATCTGGGAGGCGGAGCGGCGATGGAAGAGTAAGAGAAGGTGGCTCGGGGCGAAGACCAGCAGCTGCACGAATAGGCCAAGGGAAGAAGAAGAAGAAGAAGAAGGAGAAGAAGGAGAAGCACTGAGAGAGAGAAAGAGAGCTGTGAGTGAGGGTGCTACAGTACCGCGGGAGGGTCTTAAAAAAGGGGGTTTTTAGGGTTTCTTTTTTTTTAAAAAAAAGAGGTAAACGGCGACGAAATCGAAAACCAAAAAAATTTCTAGAATTTTGAAAGTCGAGCGGGAAAAATGTGTGATTTCAAAAAAAATTTCATGACTACATAAAAATTATGAAATTATTAAAATGCCATTCGAGTTTTCAAACTCGAAATTAGATAACTGGGGCCCTCCATGGAACCCACACTCTCCTCACTACTACTACGGTCCCAAAAACAACTCGGAGGTTTGAAATCTTTGCAAAAAAAATCGGGAAACTCGGAACTGGTCGTTACAAAAACCCTACCCTAAAATCTAAACCCTAAACCCTAAACGCTAAAATCTGAACCCTAAACCGTAAACCCTATAACCCTAATACCCCAAAACCCTAAACCCTAAATCCTAAACCCTAACGCTAAAATCCCATACCCTAAACCCTAAAACCATATACCCCTAAAACCCTAAACCCGAAAACCCTAAAACCCTAAACCCTAAAGCCTAAACCCTAAAACCCTAAAACCCTAAACCCTAAACCCTAAACCCTAAACCATAAACCCTTAACTCTAAACTCTAAAACCATAACCCTAAACCCTCAACCCTAAACCATAAACCCTAAACCCTAAACCCTAAACCCTAAACCCTAAAATCCTAAAAACCTAAACCTCTAGAACCATAAAACCCTAAACGCTAAACCCAAAACCCTAAACCCTGAAGCCAAGAATCCTAAAACCCTAAACCCTAAAATCCTAAAAGCCTATAACCCTAAAACCCTAAACCCTAAATCCCTAACACCCTAAAATGCTAAAACTATAAACCCTAAACCCTAAAACCCTAAAACCTTAAACCTTAAACCCCAAATCCTAAACCCTAAACCCTAAACCCTAAAACCATAAAACCCTTAACCCTAAACCTTAAAACCATAAAACTCTAAAATCCTAAACCATAAACCCTAAACCCTAACCCTAAAACCCTATATCCTAAATCCTAAAACCATATACCCCGAAAACCCTATACCCGAAAACCCTAAAACCCTAAACCCTAAAGCCTAAACCCTAAAACCCTAAAGCCTAAACCCTATATACTAAACCCTAAACCCTAAACCCTAAAATCCTAAAAACCTAAACCTCTAAAATCATAAAATCCTAAAACGCTAAACCCAAAACCATAAACCCTAAAGCCCGAAAACCTAAATCCCTAAAACCCTAAAACGCTAAAACTCTAAACCCTAAACCCGAAAACCCTAAAACCCTAAAATCCTAAAAACCAAAACCCTAAACCCTAAATCCTAAACCCTAAACCCTAAACCCTAAAACCATAAAACCCTTAACCCTAAATCCTAAACCCTTACCCCTAAACCCTAAAATCCTAAACCTCTAAACCCCTAAACACCTAAAACCAAAAATGTTAAAACCCTAAACCCTAAAACCCTAAAACGCTAAAACTCTAAACCCTAAACCCTAAACCACTAAAACCATAAAATCTTAAAACCCCAAACCCTAAACCCTAAACCCTAAACCCTAAGTCCTAAACCTAAACCCTAAAACCCTAAACCCCTAACCCCTAAAACCCTAAACCATAAACCCTAAAACCCTAAGCCCTAAAACCCTAAAACACTAAACACTAAACCCTAAAACACTAAACACTAAACCCTAAAACCCCAAAACCCTAAATCCAAAATCCTAGACCCTAAACCCCTAAAACCCTAAACCCTAAATCCTAAACCCTAAACCCTAAACCTTAAAACTCTAAAACCCTTAAGCCTAAACCTTAAAACCCTTAAACTCTAAAATCCTAAACCCTAAACCCCTAAACCCCAAAATCCTAAAACCATAAACCCAAAAACCCTAAACATTAAAACCTAAAACCATATACCCAAAAACCCTAAACCCTAAAACCCTAAAACCCAACACCCTAAAGCCAAAATTCCTAAAACACTATAACCCCAAAACCCTAAACCCCTAAACCCTAAATCCAAAAACCCTAAAACCTAAACCCTTAAACTTTAAAACCTTAAGACCCGAAACCCTAAAATCTAAACCCTAAACCCTAAATCCAAAAATCTAAACCCTAAAATGTAAACCCTATAACCCTAATACCCCAAAACCCTAAATCCTAAGACCCTAAACCCTAACCGTAAACCCTAAACCCTAAAACCCTATACCCCTAAAACCCTAAACCCAAAAGCCTAAACCCTCAATCCCTCAACCCTAAAGCCTAAACCCTAAAATCCTAAAACCCTAAACCCTATATGCAAACCCTAAACCCTAAACCCTAAACCCTAAACCCTAAACCCATAACCCTAAACTCTAAAACCCTAACCTTAAACCCTAAACCCTAAACCCTAAACCCTAAACCCTAAACCCTAAACCCTAAAACCCTAAAAACCTAAACCTCTAAAACCCTAAAACCCTAAACCCTAAACCCAAAACCCTGAAGCCAAAAACCCTAAAACCCTAAACCCTAAAACCTTAAAAGCCTATAATGCCAAAACCCTAAACCCTAAAAGACTATAGCCTAAACCCTAAAACCCTAAACCCTAAACCCAAAACCCTGAAGGCTAAATCCCTAAAACCCTAAACCATAAAACCCTAAAACCCAAAACCCTAAAACCCTAACCCCTAAAACACTAAAACACTAAAACCTAAACCCTAAACCCAAAAACACTAAAGCCCTAAAACCCCTAAAACCCTAAACTCTAAAACCCTGAAACCCTAAACTCTAAAAAACTAAAACCCTAAAACCCCAAAACACTAAATCCTAAATCTAAACCCCAAAATCCCTAAAACCCTAAACCCTAAAACCCTAAAATCCTAAACTCCTAAAACCCTAAACCCTAAACTCTAAAACTCTAAAACCCTAAATCCTAAACCCTAAACCCTAAACCCTAAAACCTAAACCCTAAACCCTAAACCCTAAATCATAAGCCCTAAATCCTAAACCCAAAATCCTAAAACCCTAAACCCTAAAACCCTAAAACCCTAAACCCTAATCCCTAAACCGTAAAACCCTAAAATCTTAAAACCCTATAACCTAAACCATAAACCGCTAAAACCCTCAACCCGAAAACCCTAAACCCCTAAAACACTAAACCCTAAAACCATAAAACCCTAAACCCTAAACCCCAAACCCTAAAACCCTAAACCCCTAAACCCTAAACCCTAAAACCCTAAACCCCTAACCCCTAAAATCCTAAAACCATAAACCCTAAAACCCTAAAATCCTAAACCCTAAAATCGTAAAACACTAAACACTAAACCCTAAAACCCTAAAACCCTAAAACCCTGAAATCCTAAACCCTAAAACACTAAAACCCTAAAACCCTTAAAGTCTGAAACCCCAAAACCTTAAATCCTAAATCCTAAACCCCCAAATCCCTAAAACCCTAAACCCAAAACCCTAAAACCCTAAAATCCCGAACTCCTAAAACCCTAATCCCTAAACTCTAAAACTCTAAAACCCTAAAACCCTAAACCCTAAACCCTAAACCCTAAAACCCTAAAACCCTAAAACCCTTAAATCAAAACCCAGAAACTCTAAACCCTAAACCCTAAAACGCTAAAACCCACAATCCCTAAAACCCTAAACACTAAACCCTAAAACCCTAAAACCCCAAAAACCCTAAAAACCTAAATCCTAAAACCCTAAACCCCAAACCCCTAAAACCCTAAAACCATAAACCCTAAAACCCAAAACCCTAAAACCCTAAAACACTAAACACTAAAAGCTAAAGCTTAAAACCCTAAACCCTAAATTAAAAATCCAAAACCCTGACCCCTAAAACCTTAAACCCCTAAAACCCTAAACCCCAAACCCCAAACCCTTAATCCTAAACCCTAAGCCCTAAACCCTAAACCCCTAAACCCCAAAACCCTAAAACCCTAAACCCTAAGCCCTCAAACCCTAAAACCCTAAACCCTAAAATTCTAAACGTTAAAACCTAAAACCCTAAACCGTTAACCCCTAAACCTAAAATCTCAAAACCTAAAACACTAAAACCCTTAAACCTAAACCCTAAAACCTTAAACCCTAACCCCTAAAGCCCTAAACCCATAAACCCTAAAACCCCAAACCCTAAACCCTAAAACTCTAAACATTAAAACCTAAAACCCTAAATCGTAAACCCCTAAACCCTAAAATCTCAAAGCCTAAAATAGTAAAACCCTAAACCCTAAACCCTAAACCCTAAAACCCTTAAAACCCTAAAACCCTAAACCCTAAAACCCTAAACCCCTAACCCCCAAAACCCTAAACCCCTAACCCCAAAACCCTAAAACAAACCCTAAAACCGAAAATCCTAAACCCCTAACCCCAAAACCCAAAAACCCTAAACCCTAAAACCCAAAACCCTAAAACCCTAAACCCTAAAACTCTAAACATTAAAATTCTAAAACCCTAAATCGTAAACCCCTAAACCCTAAAATCTCAAAGCCTAAAACTCTAAAACCCTAAGCCCTAAACCCTAAAACCCTAAAACCCTAAACCCTAAAACCCTAAACCCCTAACCCCTAAGACCCTAAAACCATAAACCCTAAAACCCTAAAACCCTAAAACTCTAAACACCATAAAACCCTAAAACCCTAAACCTTAAAACCCTAAACTCCAAAATCCTAAACCCCAAAACCCTAAATCCAAAATACTAAACCAACCCCTAAAACACTAAAACCCCTAAAACCCTAAACCCCAAACGCTAAATCCTAAACATTAAACCCTAAACCCTAATCCCCTAATCCCCAAAATGACAAAACCCTAAAACCCTAAAACCGAAAACCCTAAAACTCTAAACATTAAAACCTAAAACCCCAAATCGTAAACCCCTAAACCCTAAAATCTCATACCCTAAAACACTAAAACCCTTAAACCTAAACCCTAAAACCTTAAACCCCTAAAACACTAGACCCTAAAACCCTAAAACCCGAAAACCTAAACCCTAAAACCCTTAAAACCCTAAAACCCTAAACCCTAAAACCCTAAACCCCTAACCCCCAAAACCCTAAACCCCTAACCCCAAAACCCTAAAACCCTAAACCCTAAAACTCGAAAATCCTAAACCCCTAACCCCAAAACCCTAAAACCCTAAACCCTAAAACCCGAAAATCCTAAAACCCTAAACCCTAAAACTCTAAACATTAAAATTCTAAAACCCTAAATCGTAAACCCCTAAACCCTAAAATCTCAAAGCCTAAAACTCTAAAACCCTAAGCCCTAAACCTTAAAACCCTAAAACCCTAAACCCTAAAACCCTAAACCCCTAACCCCTAAGACCCTAAAACCATAAACCCTAAAACCCTAAAACCCTAAAACTCTAAACACTAAATCATAAAACCCTAAAACCCTAAACCTTAAAACCCTAAACTCCAAAATCCTAAAACCCCAAAACCCTAAATCCAAAATACTAAACCTTGACCCCTAAAACACTAAACCCCTAAAACCCTAAACCCCAAACGCTAAATCCTAAACATTAAACCCTAAACCCTAATCCCCTAATCCCCAAAATGACAAAACCCTAAAACCCTAAAACCGAAAACCCTAAAACTCTAAACATTAAAACCTAAAACCCCAAATCGTAAACCCCTAAACCCTAAAATCTCATACCCTAAAACACTAAAACCCTTAAACCTAAACCCTAAAACCTTAAACCCCTAAAACACTAGACCCTAAAACCCTAAAACCCGAAAACACTAAACCCTAAAACCCTAAATCCTAAATCCTAAACCCTAAACCCTAAAACCCTAAAACCCTAAACCCTAAATCTAAAAATCTTAAAACTCTAAAAGGCTAAACCCTAAACCTACCCCAAAACCCTAAAACCCTAAATCCTAAAACCCTAAAACCCTAAACCCTAAATCCTTAAACCCTAAAACACTAAAACCCAAAAACCTAAACCCTAAAACCTTAAACCCCTAAAACCCTAAACCCTAAAACCCGAAAACACTAAACCCTAAAACCCTATCCTAAATCCCTAAACCCTAAAACCCTAAAACCCTGAATCCTAAAGCCCTAAACCCTAAACCCTAAAACCCTAAAACCCGAAAACACTAAACCCTAAAACCCTAAACCCTAAACCCTAAACCCTAAACCCTAAAACCCCAACCCCTAAAACCTAAACCCTAAGCCCTAAAACCCTAAAGCCCTACACCCTAAACCCTAAAACACCAAAACCCTAAACTCGTAAAACCCAAAACCCTAAAACCCTTAAACCCTAAACCCTAAAACACTAAAACCCTAAAACCCTAAACCCTAAAACCCTTAAACCCTAAACCCTAAAACACCAAAACCCCATAACCCTAAATCCTAAGCCCCTAAATCCCTAAAACCTTAAATCCTAAATCCTAGAACCCTAAAATCCTGAAGTCCTGAAACTCTAAGCCCTAAAACCCTAAAACATAAAACCCTAAAACCCTAAACACTAAAATCCAAAAACCTTAAACCATAAACTCTAAACCATAAAACCCTAAACCCAAAAACCTAACACCCAAACGCTAAAGCCTAAAACCCTAAACCTCTAAAACTCCTAAAACCCGAAACCCTGAAACCCTAAACCCTAAAACCCTAAACCCTAAAACCCTAAACACTAAACCCCAAACCCTAAAACCCTAAACCCCTAAAATCTTAAACCCTAAAACCCTTAAACCTAAGGCCTAAAACATTCAACTCCTAACACCATAAACCCTAAAACCCTAAAACCCTACCCTAAAACGTAAAACCCTAAAGGCCTAAAACTCTAAACCCTAAACCCTAAACCCTAAACCCTAAACCCTAAACCTTAAACTTTAAAACCCCAAATCCTAAACCCTAAACCCTAAACCTTAAACCCTAAACCCTAAAACCTAAACCCTAAACCCTAAACCAAAAACCCTAAACCCTAAACCCTCAACCCTAAAACCCTAAACCCAAAAACCCTAAAACTCTAAAACCGAAAACCCAAAACCCTAAACCGTAAAACCCTAAAACCCTGAAACCCTATACCCTAAACCATAAACCCCTAAAACCCTCAACACTAAATCCTTAAAACCCTAAACCCCTAACACACTAAACCCTAAAACCATAAAACCCTAGAACCCTAAACCCTAAACTGTAAACCCTAAACCCCTAAAACCCTAAGCCATTAAAACCCCTAAAACCCTAAACACTAAAACCCTAAAACCCTAAACCCTAAACCCTAAAACACTAAAACCCAAAACCCTACATCCCTAAAACCCTAAACCCCTAAACCCCAAAAACCCGAAACCCTAAACCCTAAACGCTGAAACCCTAAACCCTAAAACAGTGAAACCCTAAAGCCCCAGAACCCTAAAACACTAAACCCTAAACCCTAAAACACTAAAATCCTGAACTCCTAAAACCCTAAGCCCTAAAACCCTAAAACCTAAAACCATGAAACCCTAAAACCCTTAAACCCTAAACACTAAAACCAAAAAACCCTAAACCCTTAACTCTAAACCCTAAAACCCTAAACCATAAAACCTTAAAACCTAAACCCTAAACCCTAAAACCCTAAACCTTTAAAACTCCTAAAATCCGAAACCCTAAAACCCTAAAACCCAAAACCCTAAAACCCTAAACACTAGACCCCAGACCCTAAACCCTGAAACCCTAAACCCCTAAAATCTTAAACCCTAAAACACCAAAACCCTAAAACCCTAAAACCTAAGCCCTAAAACCTTAAGCTCCTAAAACCATAAACCTAAAACACTAAAACCCAACCCTAAAACGTAAAACCCTAAAAGCCTAAAACTCTAAATCCTAAACCCTAAACTCTAAAACCCTAAAACCCTAAATCCAAAACCCTAAACCCTAAACCCTAAACCCTAAAACCTAAACCCTAAACACTAAACCATAAACCCTAAACCCTAAACCCTAAAACCCTAAACCCTAAAACCCTCAAATCCTAAAACCCTAAACCCTAAACCCTAAACTGTAAAACCCTAAAAACTTAAAACCCTATACCCTCAACCCTAAAACCCTAAAATTCAACCCTAAACCATAAACCCTTAAAACCCTCAACCCTAAATCCCTAAACCCGAAACCCCTAAAACACTAAACCCTAAAACCATAAAACCCTAGAACCCTAAACCCTAAATTGTAAACCCTAAACCCCTAAAACGCTAAGCCACTAAAACCCCTAAAACCCTAAACCCTAAAACCTTAAAACCCTACACCCTACACCCAAAAACCCTAAAACCCTAAAACCCAAAACCCTACATCCCTAAAACACTAAACCGCTAAACCCCTAAAACTTGAAACCCTAAACCCTAAAATGTTGAAACCCTAAACCCTAAAACAGTAAAACCTTAAAACCCCAAAACCCTAAAACACTAAACCCTAAACCCTAAAACCCTAAAATCCTGAACTCCTAAAACCCTAAGCCATAAAACCCTAAAACCTAAAACCCTAAAACCTAAAACCCTAAAACCCTTAAACCCTAAACCCTAAAACCAAAAAATCCAAAACCCTAAACTCTAAATGCTAAAACCCTAAACCATAAAACCCTAAAACCCAAACTCTAAACCCTAAAACCCTAAAACCCAAAACCCTAAAACCCTAACCACTAGACCCCAAACCCTAAACCCTGAAACCCTAAACCCCTAAAATCTTAAACCCTAAAACCCTCCTAAAACCATAAACCTAAAACACTAAAACCCAACCCTAAAACGTAAAACCCTAAAAGCCTAAAACGCTAAACCCTAAACCCTAAACTCTAAAACCCCAAAACCCTAAATCCTAAACCCTAAACCCTAAAACCTAAACCCTAAACCCTGAACCCTAAACCCTAAAATCCTAAACCCTAAAATCCTAAAACCCGAAACCCTAAACCCTAAACTGTAAAACCCTAAAACCCTATACCCTCAACCCTAAAACCCTAAAATCCTCAACCCTAAAACCTTAAAACCCTAAAACCCCAAAACACCAAACTCTAAGGCCATAAAACCCTAGAACCCTAAACCCTAATCCCTAAACCCTAAACCCTAAACCCTAAAATCCTAAACCACTAAAACCCGTAAAACTCTAAACCTTAAAACCCTGAAACCCTAAACCGGAAATCCTAAAACCCTAAAACTCCAAAATCCTAAATCCCTAAAACCCTAAACTCTAAACGCTAAAACCATGAAAACCTAAAATCTAAAACCCTAAAACCCCGAAACACTGAAACCCTAAATTCTAAAACCAAAAGACACTAAAACCCAAAAACCCTAAAACCACAAAACCCTAAATCCTAAATCCTAAACCCCTAAATCCGTAAAACTCTAAATCCTAAACCCTAACCCTAAAATCCTGAACTCCTAAAACCCAAAGCCCTAAAACCCTAAAACCTTAAACCCTGAAACCCTAGACACTAAAACCCAAAAACCCTAAACCCTAAAACCCTTAACCCTAAAACCTTAAAACGTAAACCCTAAACCCTAAAACCCTAAGCCTCTAAAACTCCTAAAACCGGAAACCCCAAAACCCTAAAACCCTAAACCCTAAAACCCTAAACCCAAAAACCCTAAACACTAAACCCCAAACCCTAGACCCTCAAACCCTAAACGCCTAAAATCTAAAACCTAAAACTCTAAAACCCTAAAACCCTAAAACCTAAGCCCTAAAACCATAAATTCCTAAAACCCTAAACCCTAAAACCCTAGAACCCTTCCCTAAAACGTTAAACCCTAAAACGTAAAACCCTAAATCCCTAAAACTCTAAACCCTAAACCCTAAACCCTAAACTCTAAAACCCTAAAACCCTAAATCCTAAACCCTATGTACCGGAATGGGAATTACGACAGGGAAAAGGCCTTTTATTCCGAGGTAGGACATATGTGCCTGAGAGCTGTAGAAGAGAGTTTTTGGTTGAGGCACACCAAACCAAGCTCTCTATCCATCCGGGCAGCACCAAAATGTATCATGATCTTAAGAAACACTATTGGTGGCATGGACTCAAGAGAGATGTGGCAGAGTTTGTTGCTCACTGCCTAACTTGTCAGCGGGTTAAGGCGGAACATCAGAAGCCACCGGGTTTACTCAAATCCTTACCTGTACCGAAGTGGAAATGGGAGCATATAGCCATGGACTTTGTAACAGGGCTGCCAAGGTCATCAAGGGGCAACGATGCAATATGGGTCATGGTGGATCGGTTGACCAAGTCTGCGCATTTCCTTCCTGTCAAGACGACAGATTCATCTGAGACCTTGGGTCGGCGGTACATCCGGGACATTATCAGATTACATAGTGTACCTTGGACTATTGTGTCCAACAGAGATGGCCGATTCCACTAGCAGAGTATGGCAGAGCATACAGTCGGCTATGGGGACTGACGTGATGACCAGCACAGCATTCCACCCACTGACTGATGGACAGTCGGAGAGGACAATACAAATATTGGAGGATATGCTGGGAGCATGTATGCTGGACTTCAAGGGTGGATGGGAGGATCACTTGCCACTGGTGGAGTTCTCCTACAATAACAGTTACCAGGCAAGCCTCCAGATGGCTCCATTAGAGGCCTTATATGGTAGGCCGTGTAGATCGCCAGTGTGTTGGACAAAGGCCGGTGAGCCTGCACTGATTGGACAGGAGTTGGTTGCGGAGACTACAGTGCAGATCAAGGTGATACCGCAACACCTACTCACTATACAGAGCCGTCAGAAGAGTTACGCCGACAAGAGGAGAAGGTTCCTCGAGTTTGAGGTGGGAGACTTGGTGTTTTTGAAAGACTCACCACGGAAGGGACACATGAGATTCAGGAAGAAGGGGAAGTTGTCGCCTAGATTTGTGGGGCCGTTTCCAATCCTAAAGAGGGTGGGGGAGGTGGCCTATCAGTTAGCACTTCCTCTACAGTTATCGTCTCTACATGATGTGTTTCATGTGTCCATGTTGAGGAAGTACAACCCCGATCCTTCACATGTATTGAACGTACAAGACTTCGATGTACAAAGCGACGTGAAGTATGTGGAGAAGCCGATCAGAGTGATCGGGAGCGAACAAAGGGTACTGAGGAACCGCGTTATTCAGTTCGTGAAGGTGGTAGGGGAACGACATGGCAATGAGGAGACCACCTAGGAACTTGAATCAGAGATGAGAGCCGCTCATCTGGAGCTCTTTGTATGAGTTGTTTGAACCCCTATTTCGCTCGAATTTTCGGGAAGAAAATTTTAAAAGAGGATTGTATTGTAATGCCTGAAATTTTTAAATCAATAAATATGTGGATATTATTTATTTTAATAGTGGAAATTGGAAATTTGATGGAATAAATGGTGAATGGATCAAAATATGGACAAAGACTCAAGTAGGGCCAATGGACCATGGATTGGATTTAAATTTATTTAAAGGGTCAATGATGGTCAATTGGGCCAAGGATGGTCAAATTGGGCCCAATACACATCTGGGACCCAATGGGTCAAAATGATTTAAGCTCTAAGGTAAATGGGTAAGAGGAAAATATAATTGAGCCATGGGCCCAATGGTGAACCAATAAGAGGAATGGATTTAATTAAATTTAAATCACCTAAGTTGGTGATGAATTGACCAAGGTGACATGGCCAATTGGGACCCACCTCCACCTCACCAAGTGAGGTGGCGTGTGGACCAAGGATTGGTGGGGCCGGCCACCATGGTTGAATTAGTCAACCATGGGTGTATGCATGAAGGGAATTTAAGCAAATGGAATTAAGTTAAATGGGAATTAATTAAACTAATGATCTAAGTAATTGATTAATTAAGCTAATTAAATGAGGTGGTCAAAGGGGTCAAAATTGGGAGACCACACCACCTCATCTCTGTAGAAGCCAAGAACGTTGGGCTTGGTGGTGGTTATCCCAACCACCACCATAAAGCATGAAAAATATCTCATGTTGGTGGTTGGAAGCCTTAATGGTGGAGTAAAGTTTAAGAAACCAAAAGGTGTTGATTTTTATCTTATCTTTCAAATCCCATTCTTATGTCATTCTTTTCCTCTCTTGTTCTCCCACACCACCGTCCCCTACACCAAGAGAAAGAAGAAGAAAAACTTGGAAGAAAAAAGAGAAGAAGAGAAGAAAGAAGCCAAGCTTGGCCATCACTCCAAGATCAAGCCATAGTATCTTCTTTCTCATCTCCATCCTCTCCCCTCCCTCTCTCAAATCTAACCCTACCATGGCCGAACCCAAGCTTGGAGGTTTTTCATCTTAATCAAGCATCCTAGCCGACCAACAAAGGAGAAGAAGAAGAAAAGAGGCCAAGGAACCCGAGAGGAGAAAGAAAAGTCGGAGGAGGCGTCGGATCGTAAGTATTTTCTAAACAAGAGATTGGATTTTTTTAGGGTTTAAGATTTGGGGTCCATTTCTTAGATTTAGTGATGGCCAAAACGTTATGGGCCTTGGATCTCAAATCCATCCCATGGAAGGATAAAAAAAAAATGGACAAAACCCTAATGGGTAAATTAGGGTTAAGAAAAATAAATAGATTAAGGACATTATGTAATTAAATTATTTAAGCAATGGATGTATGGAATTTTTGGAAGGAATCATGGTGAGTAATTAAGTAAATTGGAATGGGGTTTTTAAGGTCAAAACCATGGTAGGTGATTAATTGATTTATTAGGGTTTATAAAGAATGGAAGCCATGGAGGATGATTTAGGGTTTTAAGATTTTATGATCAAATGTAGTGATTTTTGAAAGGGTTTTAAATAAAGAAATTCATGAAAATGTAAATGGTTTTATGGCCTTGAAAGGCATAGATGGGAGTGAACCATGAACCATGGTTTCGGCCATGGTGTATGGCCGAACCCTAGGGTTATGTGTTTGTAAATTTGAAGGGTGTAAAAATAGGGAAAAATGGTTGAGAATGGTGATAGTTTAAAATGGATTTTTAAGTGTGGGAAATAATGTTCTAAAAATAAAACCATGGGGAGATTTTAGGAATGGAATCTTTTTAAATCCTATGGTGATGTAATGGTGGTTTTAAATGGGTTTAAAAGGATGGAAGATATGGAGTAATGCATTAATAATTTGGAGGTTTAAAAATGGTCAAATGTTTGTAAATTTTAAAGGGAGCTTAATGAAGAAAACCATGGTAAGTAATTAAGGATTTTTAATGGAGGTTTTAAGGTTAGAATCATGGAGGGATGATTAATGATTTTTTTTTTTAATGATTGAATGTAATAATTTTAAAGGGATTGTAAATGAGGAAATTCATGATGTGAACCTTCTCATGGTGTTAGAATTTTAATGGATTTAGAGAATGGAGGCTATGGAAAAGGGGTTAATGATTTATAAAGGTTTTAAATGAATGGGTATTAGTGATTTTTAAAAGGGGTGGAAACAATGATAAAAACCATGGAGAGTGATTGGTGAATTTAGAAGTACTTAGACCATAGTAAGGATGAAGGAATGTTGGCAACTTCAATGGATTTTAAATGTAGTTAGTAATGATCAAAATTGATGATTTAAATGCATGATGTAAATCTCCTCATGGGAGGGCTTATTATGGATCTAAATGTGGTGAGAAAGACCCAAGGAAAATTGGGGATTAGGTTGAATTAAAGGGGCTGATTTTAAATAAAACCCATGACCCATTTGTAGGTCAATTGATTTGTTAAGTTGGACTTATGTGTGTGCTTAAATTAATGGGGATAGGGCTAAATTGAAGGGACTGATTTTATTTATTCCATGATATGATTGGTGAGTCATTGAGGGATATAAGTTTATGGATCAAAAAATGTGGTAAATGACCCAATTGTGAACCAATTGAAGGGCTAAGATTTAGGTCTATATATATGCTTTAATTAGTGGAAAATTAGGTAAGTTAAGGACTGATTTGTTAATGAACATATCATGGTTGATGGAACGTTAATGGATCCAGGATTATGGATCAATTATGGGCTAAGTACGGGGTTTTGTATGTGTTTAAGTGAATAAGGATTAGGTTAATTAAATGGCTAATTTTAATGATCATATGACATGGTTGATGGGTCATTAACGGACCTAAGTTATGGATCATTAATGGATCTAAGTTATGGATCAATTATGGACCATAATGTACATGGAAAAGTGAATGATTTAACCATGGAAGGGGTAGTGGCAAAATTGTAAATAATGGCCAAATTCAAGAACCCCATGGGAAATGATCATGGACTTAGGGGCTCTAAGTAATGACCTTAGGTATGATTAAATGAAGCCTAGGGTGTTGGTTTTTAAACTCACAAAATTAATATGGTTAAAGGATTAAATGGGACCCGCAGACCTAACTAGTAGGGTTCGGCCGTGGTGTAGGGCCGAACCCCACTAAGGCTTGGATAATGGACTTGGATGTGATTAAAATATGGACTGATTTGGTAATGTATAATAAGGTATCGGACATCGCAAGCAGTGCCAGGTCAGCGACTGGGTTTGTGAACGAAAACGTAAAAGGACGCTAATCGGTATTCGGTAGGATTCCTACCTTTTTTGTAAGCCATGGATTATGTGTTATGTATGGGTTTTTCATTGATTTATTTTGGTAAGCATATGATTGTTTTAAGATGGGTTTTAAGGCTATGATGTGTATATTGATGCTTTGCTTGATCTGTTTTTGAGAATCAAATTATATGTTTTATTGATGGGATTTTAAATGCCATGGTTTGTGCTATCATATATATTACATGGCATATGGCATCTACATCTCATGCATGACATGGGAGGGATATGGCATGGGAAGGATGAGATATAACCGGAGTCCATGCTCCGTCGGGGCGACCGAGAAGCAAGCATGGGGATATCTTGATGTGTTTCATCCATCAAGAGGGGTATTATGAGATATAACCGGAGTTCATGCTCCGTCGGGGCGACCGAGAAGCAAACATGGGGACACCTTGACGAGGCCTTGCCGTCAAGGGGATGATTTGTGACTGTTTATATCTTGACGAGGTTTTTGCCGTCAAGGGGATGATTTGTGACTGTTTATATCTTGACGAGGTTTTTGCCATCAAGGGGGATGATTTGTGATTGTTTATATCTTGACGAGGTTTTTCCGTCAAAGGGGGATATGGCCGCATGATGGTATGGATGATGGGTGGGACTCATGATATAGGACACCCATTGCATGACATTGCACCAAATCGCATGGTTTTGGATATGATATTATCTATATGTCTTGTTATCACTAATCCATGTGTTAGCCCTACTCGGAGTCCTACTGGGCGCATTGTCTAATGCCCTACTTCTACCCTACCTGATGATGCAGGAGATGTGTAACGCCAGCCCCTTTTCACCGAAAATCAGAGTCTATTTTTTTTTTTTAAATGAGAGTGACAAAGGGCGCGGGCGTCATGACGCGAGTTAAGTCCGAGCTTCTAAAGCCCGGCCCTTAACTGGCCAACCCTACGTGTGCGTGGAACTAAGTCCACGAAGAACGGTTCACACGTAGAATTATGCTTGCGGAAAATAAACATTAAGCGGGGGTTATAATAGAATCTATCCTACCAGTTTTAGATAAAAAGGAAGATACATCATTAAATTACTAAATATCTCATAATCATAATGTCCAAAATGAAATCCAAATCATAGCAAGAAATCTAAAATTATTACATGGCGACAATCTAAGCTACTTAAAATTACATTTCCAAATAAACTTAAATAAACTAAGTAGCCGCTTTCCCCAAGCTCCTAAGTTTGGCTCCCGTCACGTCCGCCGTTTCCGCCGTTTCTTACGTCATCAGCTAGGGTAGAAGTTGGGCATTAGACAACGCGCCCAGTAGGACTCCGAGTAGGGCTAGCACATGGATTAATGATAACAAGCATGCCGATAGCAATATAATAAAACCCATAAAATGAATGACATGCCATGGGTGCCTATGTCATGTGTCCCACCCATCATTCATACCATCACACAATATCATATCCCCCTTGACGGCAAAGCCTCGTCAAGGTGTCCCCATGTTTGCTTCTCGGTCGCCCCGACGGAGCATGGACTCCGGTTATAGCATATCAAGCTATACCCATGTTTGCTTCTCGGTCGCCCCGACGGAGCATGGATTCCGGTTATAGCGCCTCAGGCTATCCCCATGTTTGCTTCTCGGTCTCCCCGACGGAGTATGGACTCCAGTTTCTTTATTTTCCCGCCCATGCCATGCATGAGATGTAAGTGCATTATGCTATATAGTATATATATAATTCATATCCTTAATATATATTCCATAGCATTGAAATATAATCCATAACATTAAAACTATCATCCATAGTATTAAACTAATCCATAGCATTTGAAACCCATTTTAAAATAAATCAAATAATTACTAAAATAAAACAAGGAAACCATTACATACACATAATCCACGGCTTACAAAAAGGTAGGAATCCTACCGAATACCGACTAGCGTCCTTTTTCGTTTTCGTCCGATAAATCCGGTCGCCGATCGCGTACCGTTTGCGATGTCCCGATACCTTATTATACATTTACCAAATTAGTCCATATTTTTAATCATTTCTAAGCCCATTAATCATTTCCAAGTCCATATGAATAATCGGTCACTATTTAGGTTTTGTGGGTCCCATTTAATCCCAATCCATTAGATATTTTAATTTTGTGAGTTTAAAATCCAGCCACCCTACGTTTCATAGAACACACCTAAGGTCATCATAAAATGTCTAAGTCCAAGTTCATCCCCCATGGGATTCGGCCATGTACTATGGCCGAACCCATGGTCCTTCATTTTGGCCCATAACTACGGTTTTGCCACTACTTCTCCATGGTTTAATACTCTCTCCATCCATGTACATTTTTTTGTCTATAACCGACCCATAAATTTGGATCCAAACATGATCCATCAACCATGACATAACAACATTGGAATTTAGCCACTTACTTACCCTAAACTCCATTAATTAATCCATATGCATACACCTTAATATTAGTCCTTAATTGGTTCACCAAATGGGTCCATTGATGTCTCATTACCCATAACATAACGACACTAGAAAAATCAGCCATTTAAATACTCTAACCCTCATTCATTTCTCACATACATAATACCAAATTTAATCCATAAGTTTACCCACCAATGGGTCATGCATGGCCGAACCCATGATGTCTTTATCCCATTTTTTTTCTTTGGCCTACTTACACATTTGAACCCATCATAAGCCCTTCCATGAAGGGGCTTAACTTATACATTTAAATCACCATCCTTAATCACATTTAAATCCATTTACAACCATCATCAAACCATCATAAAACCATCATTTTCCACATTTTTGTACTCATTTAAAACTACCATTACACCACCATAGGGTTCGGCCATTCACCATGGTCGAACCCATGGTTCATGATCCATTCCCATTTACCATTTTTGATGTCCTTAACATCATTCATATTTCCCATGCATTTCTTCACTTAAACCCCTTAAAAACATCACCACATTTATCATTAACACTTAGAACCCTAAAACATTCTCCATGGCTTCCATTCTTATAAACCCTAACAAAAAATATAATTCACTTACCATGGGGTTCGGCCATACTACATGGCCGAACCCTATGGCCCTTGACTCCAAAAATATACACATCCATGCTTAATCACATTATATCCTTAATCCATTTATTTTTCCTTACCCTAACCCTAATTTACCCATTAGGGTTTCGTCCACTTTCCATCCTTCCATTTGATGGATTTGAGATCCAATGCCTATGATCATTTGGCCACCATCAAATTTAACAAGAATGGATCCCAAATCTTAAACCCTAAAAAAATCCAAATCTCTTGTTTTAGAAATACTCATAATCCGACGGCTCCTCCGGTTTTTCCTCCTCATCTTGATCTCCTTAGCCTTCTCTTCTCTTCTTCTCCTTGATCTTTGGGTTAAGATGCTTGATCAAGATGGAGTCTCCAAGGTTTGGGTTTGGCTAAGGTAGGGTTAAATTTGAGAGAGGGAGAGGAGAGGATGGGGAAAAACACCTAGCCTCCTTGGTCTTGGGTGGTGGCTTTTGCTTGTACTTCTCTAAGTCTTCTTCTCCTTTCCTCCTTAGTTTTTCTTCTTCTTTCTCTTGTTGGATGTAGGGGACGGTTTTGAAAGCGCAAGGGAGGGAGAATGTGTGAAATGGGGAGTGGGATTGGAAGATGAGATGAAAACTATCTCATCTTTGGTTTCTACGCTCAATCATTAGGTCCCCCACCTACCATACATGGATTTATGTGCTTAATGGTGGTGGTTGGGATAAAACCACCACTTAAGCCAATGGTTTTGTTTTTGTGTTTCTTTAGAATGGTTTGTGTTTGTTTGGGTGGTTTTGACCATTTGACCATAATTAGATTAGCTTAATTAATTTAATTAATTTGATCATTAGGTTAAGTTAATTAATTCCCACTTAATTTAATTCCATTAAATTCCCTCTATGAACTCCACCCATAGTTGACCAAGTCAACCATTGTGGCCGGCCCCACCAATTCTTGGTCCACACGCCACCTCAGTTAGTGAGGTGGAGGTGGGCCCCACTTGGTTATACCATTTTGATCAATTCACCACTAACTCAAGTGATTTAAATTTAATTAAATCTATTCTAACTAATTGGATTACCATTGGGCCCATGGCCCAATTTATTTCCTACCCATTTGCCTTAGAGCTTAACTCTCTTGACCCATTGGGTCCCAAATGGGTATTTGACCCAATTTGACCATTCTTGACCCAATTAATCATTATTGACCAATTAATGAATTTCATCCAATCTATGGTCCAATTGGCCATAATTGGTCCATTTGCCCATATTTTGATCTACATTTACTCCATCAAATTTCCAATTTCCACATTAAAATAAATAATATTCACCTATATATTGATTTACAAATTCCGGGCCATTACAAGATGGCGCAGCGAAGGGGCGCGACGAGGCCAAGCTTAGGAGCTTGGAGAAGCGAACTACTTAGTTTATTTAAATTTATTTTGGAAATGTAATTTGAGTAGCTTAGCTCGTCGGATTGTAATAATTTCTATTTCTTGCTATGGTTTGGACTTTACTTTTGGATGACATTAATTTTGAGGTATTTTAGTAATTAAATGAATGTATCTTCCCTGCTATCTGAAAATTTGTAGGATAGACTCTATTATATTTCCGCACTTAATTTAGTATTCCGCAAGCTTGTTTTCTACGTGTAAACCATTCTCCGTGGACTTCGTTCCACACACACGTAGGGTTAGGCAGTTAAGGGCCAGGCTTTAGAAGCTCGGACTTAACTCGCATCGTGACGTCCGTGCCCTTTGTCACTCTTCATTTTTTTATAAAAAAAAATAGATTCTGATTTTGGTGAAAAGGGGCGGGCGTTATAACCCCAAACCTTAAAACCCTGAAACCCTAAACCTTAAATCCTAAAACCCTAAAACCCAAAACCCTAAATCCCTAGAACCCTAACCCCTAAACCCGTAAATCCCTAAAACCCTAAACCCTAAACACTTAAACCCTGAAACCCTAAACTCTAAAACACTAAAATCCTAAAACCCAAAAACCCGAAAACCCTAAATCCTAAACCCCTAAATCCCTAAAACCCTAAACCCTAAACCCTAAAACCCTAAAATCCTGAACTCCTAAAACCCTATGCCCTAAAACCCTAAAACCTAAAACCCTAAAATCCTAAAACCCTAAAACCCTAAACACTAAAACTCAAAAACCCTAAACCCTAAACTTTAAACGCTAAAACCCTAAACCCTAAAACCCTAAAACCTAACCCCTAAACCTCCAAAACTGCTAAAACCCGAAACCCTAAAACTCTAAACCCTAAAACCCTTAAACCCTAAATCCCTAAAACCCTAAAGCCCTAAAACTTTAAACCCCTAAACCTCGAAATCCCTAAAACCCTAAACCCTAAAACCCTAAAACCCTAAACCCTAAAACATTAAAACACTAAAACCCTAAAACCCCAAAACCCTAAATCCTACATCCTAAACCCCTAAATCCCTATTACCCTAAACACTAAAACCCCAAAACCCTAAATCCTACATCCTAAACCCCTAAATCCCTATTACCCTAAACCCTAAAACCCTAAAATCCCGAACTCCTAAAACCCAATGCCCTAAAACCCTAAAACCCTGAAACCCAAAACACTAAAACCCAAAAACCCGAAAAACTAAACTCTGAACCCTAAAGACATAAACCCTAAAACCCAAAAACCTAAACCCGAAAACCAAAAACCCTAAAACCATAAACCCTAAAGCCCTAAACACTAAACCCTAAACCCTAAAACCCTAAACCCCTAAAATCTTAAACCCTTAAACACTAAAACCGTAAAACGCTAAAACCTTAAAACCTAAGCCCTAAAACCGTCAACTCCAAAAAACCATAAACCCTAAAACCCAACCCTAAAACGTAAGACCCTAAACTCTAATACCTAAACCCTAAACCCTAAACTCTAAAACCCTAAAACCCTAAATCCTAAACCCTAAACCCTAAACCCTAAACCCTAAACCCTAAAGCCTAAACCCTAAACCCTAAACCCTAAACGCTAATCCCTAAAACCCTAAACCCTAAACCCTAAATCGTAAAACCCTATAACCTAAACCATAAACCCCTAAAACCCTCAGCCCTAAAACCCTAAAACCCTAAACCCCAAAAGCACTAAACCCTAAAACCATAAACCCTAGAACCCTAAACCCTAAGCCCTAAACCCTAAACGCAAAAATCCTCAACCCCTAAAACCCCTCGAACCCTAAACCCTAAAATCGTTAAACCCTAAACTCTAAAACCATAAATCCTAAAACCTAAATGCCCAAAATCCTAAAACCTAAACACCCAAAAATCCTAAGACCCTAAAACGCTAAACACTAAATCCTAAACCCTAAACCCTAAAACCCTAAACCCTTAAAATGTTATGCACTAAAACCTAAACCCCAAAACCTTAAACTCCTAAAACCCCAAACCCTAAAACCCTAAAACATTAAAACACTAAACCCTAAAACCCTACACTAAAACCTAAATCCTTAAAAGCCTAAAACTCTAAAGCCTAAAGTCTAAACCCTAAACTTTAAAACCCTAAAACCCTAAATCCTAAACCTTAAACCCTAAAACCCTAAACCCTAAAAGCCTAACACTATAAAACCCTAAATCCTAAACCCTAAAACCGTAAAATCCTAAAACCCTATACCCTAAACCAGAAATCCAAAAAACCCTCAACCCTAAAACCCTTAAACCCCTAAAACCCTAAACCCTTAAAACATAAAACCCTAGAACCCTAAACCCTAAACCCATAAAACCCTACAACCCTAAAACCTAAACCCTAAAATCATAAACCTCTAAAACCCTAAACCCTAAAACCCTGAAACCCTAAAACTATAAAACCGTAAAACCCCAAAACCCTAAATCTTAAATCCTAAACCCCTAAATCCCTAAAAGCGTAAACCATAAACCCTAAAACTCTAAAACCCCAAAACTCTAAAACCCCAAAACCCTAAAACCCGAACCCTTAAACCCTAAATCCTAAACCCTAAACCCTAAAACCATAAACTCCTAAAACCCTAAACCCTAAAACCCTGAAACCCTAAACCCTAAACCCTAAAACTATAAAATCCTAAAACCCTAAATCCTAAATCCCTAAATCCCTAAAAGCCTAAACCCAAAACTCTAAAACCCTAAAACCCTAAAACCCGAAGCCTTAAACCCTAAACCCTAAACCCCTAAACCATTAAACCAAAACCCTAAACCCCTAAAACCCTAAACCCTAAAACCAAAAAACCCTAAACCATAAAACCCTCAACCCTAAACCCCTAAAGCCCTAAACCCTAAAACGCTAAAACCCTAAAACCATAAACCCTAAACCTTAAAATGCCAAAACCCTAAAATCGTAAAACCCTAAACTATAAAATCCGAAACCATAAAACACAAAACCCATAAAACCTTAAAACCTAAAACCGTAAACCGTAAAACCTAAACCCTAAAACCCTAAACCCAAAAACCCTAAAATCCTAAACCCTAAAACCCTGAAACCCTAAACCCTAAAACCCTGAAACCCTAAACCCTAAAACCCTAAAACCCCAAAACCCTAATGTAACGTCCGATCATTTTCACCAAAATCAGAGTCTATTTTTTTTTTATATGAAGAGTGACAAAGGGCGCAGACGTCACGACGCGAGTTAAGGCCAAGCTTCTAAAGCTCGGCCCTTAACTCGCCAACCCTACATGTGCGTGGAACGAAGTCCACAGAGAACAGTTCACACGTAGACGTAAGCTTGTGGAATACTAACTAAGTGAGGAAATTACCATAGAGATTATCCTACAAATTTGAGATAGCAGGGAAAATACATTCATTTAATTACCAAAATACCTCAACAACATAAAATCCAAAATAAAATCCAAAACATAGCAATTAATCTAAAATATTACATTCCGACGAGCTAAGCTATCAAATACATTTCCAAAGTAAACTTGAATAAACTAAGTAGTCTGTCTCCCCAAGCTCCTAAGCTTGGCTCCCATCTCGTCCTTCTTTTCCGGCATCTCCTGTGTCATCAGCTAGGGTAGAAGTAGGGCGTTAGAAAACGCGCCCAGTAGGACTTCGGGTAGGGCTAACACATGGATTAATGATAACAAAACATAGATAGTAATAAAGTGAAAACCATAAATGGATGCAATGCCATGGGTGTCTCATGTCATGTGTCCCACCCATCATCCTTGCTATCATGATACCAATCCCCCTTGACGGAAAAACCTCGTCAAGATATGACCAATCACAAATTATCCCCCTTGACGGCAATGCCTCGTCAAGATATAAACAGTCATACATCATCCCCCTTGACGGCAAAACCTCGTCAAGATATAAACAGTCACACATCATCCCCCTTGATGGAAGGACCATCATCAAGGTATCATAATTACATACAACATCCCTGATAAATCAAACACATCAAAATATCCCCATGTCTGTTTATCGGTCGCCCCGACGGAGCATGGACTCCGGTTTCATTTCATCATCATATCCCTCCCATGCCATGCAGGAGATGTAGATGTCATATGCCATGTAATATATGTAACTCATAGTCATAAAATCCATCTTAAAACAATCACATGATTACCAAATAAATCAAAGGGAAATCATCACATAATACTTAATCCAAAACCTATCTTAAAACATTCACATGATTTCCAAAATAAATTAAAGGAAAACATCACATAATACTTAATCCAAAACCCATCTTAAAACATTCACACTATTTCCAAAATAAATTAAAGGGAAACCATCACATAATACTTAATCCATGGCTTACAAAAGGTAGGAATCCTACCGAATACTGACTAGCGTCCTCTCTCGTTTCCGTCCGATAATCCGGTCACCGATCGCGTACCGCTTGCGATATCCGGTACCTTATTATACATTACCAAATTAGTCCCTGTTTTTAACTATTATTATGTCCCTAATTCATGCCTTAGTGAGGTTCGACCATACACCATGGCCGAGCCTCACTATCTAGGTTTTGTGGGTCCCTTTTAGTCCATTAAATATTTTAATCACATGAGCTTAAAAACCAGCCACCCTGGGCTTTATTAATCATGCATAAGGTTGTTAATTAGAGTCCCTAAGTCCATGATAATTTCCCATGGGGTTCTTCATTTTGGTTTGGCCAATATTTACGGTTTTGCCACTACCCTTCCATGGTTACTCATTCACTTAATCCATGTACATTTTGTTCATAATTCATCCATACACTAGATCCATTAATGTTCCATCAACCATGATATGCACATTAACAAATTAGTCATTAACTTAATCTAAATCCCATTAATTTTAAACACATGCACACACCTTAAACTTTAGCCCAAAGATGACTCTCAATGAGTCATGGGTTCGGCCATACACCATAGCCGAACCCATGATGTCTTCTCCTCATTGCCTTGGGTCTATTTCACCACACTTAGATCCATAATAAGTCCTCCCATGAGGAGGTTTACACCATGCCTTTAAATTATCAATTTTGATCATTACTAATTACATTTAAAATTCATTGAAGTTGCCAACATTTCCTCACCATCACTATGGTCTAAGTACTTCTAAGTTCACCAATTATGTCATGGAATAATTAAAATCAACCCCTTTTAATTTAACCTCCCCATTAATTTAAAACACATACCTAAGTCTAACTTAACCCATCAAATGACTTGCAAAATGGGTTATGGGTCACCGTCCTCTACCACCCTTGAGGCCATTAACATCATTCATATCTCCCATGCATTTCCTCATTTAAAATCACTACATTTAATCATCTAAACCCTAAAATTCATGATCATTCCTTCCATGATTTTCTCCACTAAGATCCCTTTATAATTTACAAACATTTGACCCTTTTTAAACCTCCAAATTATTAATGCATTACTCCATCTCTTCCATCCTTCTAAACCCATCTAAAACCACCATTACATCACCATAGGATTTAAAAACATTCCATCCATAAAATTATGAATACATTACCATAGGGTTCATCAACACCAACTACATTCCCCATTTATTTTTCCATTATTTTTACATCCATCATCATTCCACATTCAAACCCCTTTTAAAATTTACCAACATTTAATCATTTAAAACCCTAACATCATTAATCATTCTTTCATGATGCTAACCCTAAAAACTCCATTAAAGATCCTTAATTACCTACATTTAACCATTAAAATCTTAAAACCCTAAATCATCCTCCATGACTTCCATTCTTTAAAACCCTAATTCATCACTTAATTATCTACCATGGTTCCTTCCAAAATTTCCATACATCCATTGCTTAAATAATTTAAATACATAATGTCCTTAATCCATTTGTTTTTTTTTTCTTAATCTATCTCTCCCATGTTTGTATAAAATTTTAATACATAAAACCCTTAAAGCATCCTTTATTTTTTTCTTAATCCATCTCTCCCACTTTATCCATTTCTCATCTTTCCATTGGATGGATTTGAGATCCAAGGCCTATGATAATTTGGCCACCATTAAATCCAAGCAATGGATTTCATAATCTCTTAAACACTAAAAAAAATCTAATCTCTTGTTTTAAAAATACTTACAATCCGACGGCTCCTCCGATTTTTTTCCTCCTCCTCTCGGGTTCTTTGGCCTTCTCTTCTCTTTTTCTCCTTGATTGGTCTGTCAAGATGCTTGATCAATGGAAAAACATCAAGGCTTGGGTCGGCTAAGGTAGGGTTAGGTTTGAGAGAGGGAGAGAAGGAGATGGTGAGAAATAAGATCCCAAGCTTTGATCTTGGAGTGGTGGACCATGCTTGCACTTCTTTCTTATCTTCTTCTCCCCTTCTCTTCTTAGTTCTCTTCCTCTCTCCCTTGGGTGTGTGAGGGATGGCTTTGAGAGTGCAAAAGAGGAAAAGAGTGAAATGAGAGTTAAAATGGAGTGAATGAGATGAAAACTCATCTTATCCTTTTGATTACTTAATTTACACACAACCATTAACTTTCCCACCAACCCATAAGATATTTTCCATGCTTTATGGTGATGGTTGGGATAACCACCATCCTAGCCAACGTTTTGTATGTTTGGAGATAAGATGGGTTTTGGATCTTCCCATTTAACCATTTAACCACCTTTTGAATAATTTAATCATTTAATTAATTAGTTAATTACCTTAGGTTAAATAATTTCCAGTTAACCTAATCTCATTATTCCACCCATGGTTGATCAAGTCAACCATGGTGGCCGGTCCCACCAATCCTTGGTCCACACGCCACCTCACTTGGTGAGATGGAGGTGGGTCCCACTCGGCCACGTCACCTTGGCCAATTCATCACTAACTTAGGTGATTTAATTTAATCCATTTCCAACTACTTGGATCACCATTGGGCCCATGGCCCAATTACATTCACCTCCTACACATTTACTTTAGAGCTTACATCATCTTGATTCATTGGGTCCCAAATGGGTATTGGGCCCAAGTTGACCATCCTTGGCCCAATTGACCATCATTGACCCTTTAGCTGAATTTAAATCCAAACCATAGTTCATTGGGCCATACTTGGGCCTTTGTCCATATTTTGATCCATTCACCATTTATTCCATCAAATTTCCAATTTCCACTATTTACAATAAATAATATCCACCTATATATTGATTTACAAACTCCGGTACACCTAAACCCTAAACCCAAAACCTTAAACCCTAAAACACTAAAACCTTAAAACCCTAAAGCCTAGGCCCTAAAACCTTAAACTCCTTAAACCATAAACCATAAAACCCTATCCTAAAACGTAAAACCCAATAACCTAAAACTCTACACCCTAAACCCTAACCCTAAACTCTAAATCCCTAAAACCTAAAAACCCTAAATCCTAGAACCTAAACCCTAAACCCTAAACCCTAAAACCTAAACCCTAAACCCCAAACCCTAAACCATAAACCCTAAACCATAAACCCTAAACCCTAAACCCTAAACCCTATACCCTAAAGCCCTAAACCCTAAAACCCTAAAACCCTAAACGCTAAATCCTAAACCGTAAAACCCTAAAACCCTATATCCTAAACCATAAACCCTTAAAACCCTAAAACTCTAAACCCCTAAAACACTAAACCCTAAAATAATAAAACCCTAGAACCCTAAACCCAAAACCTTAAAATCCTAAACCCCTAAAACCCAAAAACCCCAAACCTTAAAACCCTGAAACCCTAAACCCTAAACCCTAAAACCGCAAAACCCTAAATCCCTAAAACTCTAAACCCCTAAACCCCTAAAACCCTTAAACCATAAACCCTTAAACCCTGAAACCCTAAACCCTAAAACACTAAAACCCTAAAACTCAAAAACCGAAAACCCTAAATCCTAAATCCTAAACCCCTAAATCCCTAAATTCCTAAACCCTAAGCCCTAAAACCCTAAAATCCTGAACTCCTAAAACCGTATGCCTTAAAACCCTAAAACCTAAAACCCTAAAATCCTAAAACCCTAAACACTACACCCCAAAAACCCTAAACCTGAAACTCTAAACCCTAAAACACTAAACCCTAAAACCCTAAAACCTAAACCCTAAAACCCTAAACCTCTAAAACCCTAAAACTCTAAACCCTAAAACCCTAAACACTAAACCCCAAACCCTAAACCCTAAACCCCTAAAATCTTAAACCCTAAAACACTAAAACCATAAAACCCTAAAACCTAAGCCCTAACATAGTAAACTCCTAAAACCATAAACCCAAAATCGTAAAACCCAACCCTAAAACGTAAAACCCTAAAACCCTACAACTCTAAAACCTAAACCCCAAACCGTAAACTCTAAAACCATAAAACCCTAAATCCAAAACCCTAAACCCTAAACCCTAATGCCTAAACCCTAAACCGTAAACCATAATCCCGAAACCCTAAACCTTAAAACCCTAAACCCTAAAACCCTAAACCCTAAACCCTAAAGCGTAAAGCGTGAAATCCTAAAACCCTATACCCTAAACCATAAACCCCTAAAACCCTCACCCTAAAACCATAAACCCCTAAAACCCTAAACCCTAAAACCATAAAACCCTAGAACCCTAAACCCTAAACCCAAAAACCCTAGACCCCTAAAACCCTTAAAACCCTAAACCCTAAAACCCTGAAACCCTAAACCCTAAACCCTAAAACCCTAAAACCCAAAACCCTCAATCCCTAAAACCCTAAAGCCCTAAATCCCTAAAACCCTAAACTCTAAACCCTAAAATTCTAAAACCCCAAAACCCTAAATCCAAAACCCTAAACCCTAAACCCTAAACCCAAAACCATAATCCCTAAACCATAGACCATAAACCCTAAACCATAAAACCCTAAAACCCTAAACCCGAAAATCCTGAAACTCAAACCCTAAACACTAAAACCCTAAAACCCTCAAACCCCAAAACCCTAAATCCCTAACACCCTAAACGCTAAACCCTAAACCCTAA